>CAXKVX010000797.1:0-192694 GCA_964058865.1 Eleocharis quinqueflora
CATTCAGATCGGACAGAGTTGAATAGATCTGCAAGGGTATTGGTGCTTGTAATATTGCTCATCATGTTCTTGAACTTGATGCTGTAATCGCTTCCGCTGAAACAAGGGATAAACATACAATATAAGAATAACTGACAGGTTTTCAAGGAAATCATGAAACCCCACAGAGCAAAATATAACGATTATAAAAAAAAAAAAATCATCTATACCCGCAAAAACATGCAAACATCAGATATCCTTACACCTTTTTAATAACACACGACATTTACGCAAACATGCAAGTCGGAGACGATGGATTACAATTTAACAATAATTATGTTTCCCTGCCTTACTTTTTAATTATCTTTGGTTGATGCTTAAAATAGCAGCCAAAAATGCCATGAATGTTAAAGAGCCAATTCTCAAGAATTGAGGCCCAGACCACTATTCATAACAGACAGGACCACAATCCTTGGTATTGACGATGAATAGCAGGTAAAAGCACTCTAATAATATAGTTTACATTATAAGAGAACCTAATTGGTAATGGACAGACAAATGAAAGGGATTAATGACATGTTGACACTGTAAGATGGTCTGAGTGTTAAAAGAGGGTCCTAATGTGGTTAATACTTAATAGTAACAGTGCCAAAAGCAAATAACAAGAAATCAGTTCTGTTTGTGGCTGTGAGTTTTTGAATGTGCTGTGTGTGCATGCGCGCACTGTGAGAGAGAGAGAGAGAGAGAGAGAACCCAATCCGATTGATGGAGGAAATGGCGCGAAGTGCACTGCGTATCATGTCCTCATTGCGGTCAACTTCCTGCTTGACAGCATCTTGTTTTGGTTTGTGATTTACTGTTTTAATTATTGGCTCCACCAAGGAGTCGAGCACTGCATCAAATTTCATGTTATTTAATCAACTTATACTTTCAAAACTAACCTGTCCCAAACCAGGAAAAGGAGGGCCGTGATAGGCTTAGCAAGACAATGTGAAAATTAAGTTATTCTCATGGAAATGAAACCCAACCGAATTTCACGACTCCAATTTGGGTTTCATCTAACCTATCCAACTTGTTCGGGACTAAAGGCTTTTTTGTTGTTTATACTTTATCAACTGGATTAAAATTTCTAGTACATAAAACCTGGCACTTCATCCAAGTAAAAAGTTGCAACTTCTATTCATCATTAAAATTTATTTTTTATTTATAGAAAGGATAGCAACCAACCAGCAATTACAGCAGCAGGGCACTTGTCAGCAAGCTTCGAGAGGATAAGATGGCATGGCATTTTCACATCATAATGGTCTGCAAAATCAAATAGTCAGAGGTCATTTTATAACGAAAGCAATGAAATGTAGTAGTTCGATAAGGGGGATATGAGAAAAATAAAGCCGGATCCCAGCCATAAGCTAGCCATCCCTTTTGCACAGATGTGCAGGTTTCAAGCTGTCCAACCATGCCAAAAAAATTTGCTTCTTCATGGCGTAAAATAAGCAATTTAGTATAATAATAAGTCAATAACAGGGTGGGTCTTCACCACACCTGTGGCTCAGCAGGCATTTAAATTCAACAAAATCTACTTAAATGTTGTTCTCAAGTCTAATTACAATTAAAAAAAACACAGCCAATTCGACGAAGCATTTTGCTACAGAATACCACAAAGAACAAAACAACCTGACACACAACAATACCCACAACATGTTATGCAAAGGGCAGCCAAAATTTTGCCAGAGACCACAGAATACAGGATGCCAAAATTCTTGGACTCTGATTGATCAGATATCAAATTGATCAACCTACTGACCTGACTGATATTCCTGACCTACTATCAAAGAAATGTTGGCATGACACACTTACCACTGAGGCCGGAAATGAGGTAAGGGGAAATGAAGGAGGATGGGTTGACTTGGTCCAGGCAGCTGTCAAGCAATGTATCAACACACTCAAAACCAGCTTTTCTAAGCTCGAGGCCATCGTCTACAACGTGCTTAAAAGGCCCCAGATCAACAGTTCTGATCAGTTCTTGCTGAAAGTTTTCCAGAAGGTGGATAAGCTTTTGGTAAAAGAAAATTACTTGTTTTCAGAAACTAGCACATTGCTAAAAATCTCTTGATCGACATGAGGATAATCAAAGATTTTAATGCCAACGGCTTTAGTACATATCATTCAGTTGTGGACCTCCTGATTTCCTTAGTTTCTATAAATATGTTGTCTGTTGGTTCTTCAATTGCTTATTGTATTCCTCCATGTGAAAGGTGGATCCGAAACCAGTGTTTCCCACTGGGGGTAAAATTTGAGGGCTTTGACCTCCTTTATGCTTAGAAAAAAGGAAGTACCATACCACCAATAATGAAGCTGGCACCTCACTGTCTTCCACTACCAGCAACGTTTTTTTCACAGAATGCAAACTGTGGTTACAAAAAAAAAAAAAAAAAAAAAAAAAACCCTACCTTTACAACAGTCTGGTCATACAAAAGAGGCAATAGCTCAGGAAGAAAGCCCTTAATTAGACTCGGTTTGTTATGTGCAGCCGTACTTAGAGCCAAGACAGCAGCCCTTCTCACATGCTATACATAACACATCATATTAGGCAACTCCAGGAACAACCAAAGCAAATGAACAAACAAATATTCTAAATGTCATGATATTTGCAACCAACATTCCTTGTGTACTGAATTACCAGTGAACCTATTTAACTTGCAAAGATAAGATGAACTCTTAAACTATAACTGATAATATATATTCAATCAAATGTTTTCACTTGACTTAGCATTTAATTTAACAGTTCAAATTGATCAGGACAAAACCTCAAAATTGTTCACCTTCAATGAAAATGTCAGAGAATTAAAGAGAGTCTTTAACAACACAATGAACTACCACCAGCATTAGAAAGAAAACTATGCATGCAGATTTTTATTTAAAAATTACACCTGACATTTTACCTATTAACAAACACCAAAAAATGATAATATCATTTGTACAAAATAATACTAATTACTGAAGTTAATTGCACTATACGAAAGATGCTAGGTGTCATTGCAAACAAGAGAAATATTACGTTCCTGTAAGTATGATATTGGAGGCAAACAAGAGAAATATAAATAGCAGGAAAGCACAGTACCCTGTCAGAATCTTTAATAAGCAGGAGGAAATGGGAGATCTCAGGGTACAAAATCTCATCTAATTTCTCTGGCCTTTCAACAATTGAGTATTTTATAGCAATTGCCATTGTTGCTCTTGTAAAGGCTGCTTGGCTTGCAGTCCGTTCCTATTCATATTATATGAAGTTGTTACACCTTCCAAAAATATGTAAACAAGCCTAACATCAACTTTTCTAACCAATACACAACCCAAAATTACCCTTGTTTAGTCATCATGAGCAAGGAAGTTCAAATCCAATCAGACTAGTATACAGCAACTAACAAAATGGCATAATTAATGTGAATGCAGTAATAGTGGGAAGGTAATAAAATGCCAACATGCAGTACTTCTAAAAAAACCAATCCAACCTTGAGAGCAGGAACAAGCTTGTTGGGCTCTATAAGTGCAATTTTACCCAGGCATTCAGCCACCACATTGCGTACTCCTTCCTCCTCACTTTCACAGTGATTGAAAAGCAATCCCAATATCTTCTCCACATACCAATCCCTTAGCTCATTTTTGCCAGCTGTAGATTGCCTTGCAATAACCTAGCCAGGAAATGATACATTCCACTATCAATGGGAGATAACAAAGAAAAATGCTGTGCATTTGTGCGAGATCAATGCTCAAGTACTAACTATTTAACCATAGCTAATTCAATGTTCTAAAATCCAAAGAAGTTATATGAAGTAAAATCACCTCTTCTACAGTAAATAGTAATGTTCAAAACCAAGAAGTACTAAACAATAATTATTGTGTCTGAACAAGTCATTAAGTCAAAAAAAAGGCATATCAGTGCCGCCATATTTCTGTAATTACTGGGCATTTATCAGTATGATAACCTATCATCAAGACAATTAACATGATTTTTATACTGTACTTCTTCCTACTTGATATCCGTCATATAATCATGTGTTTAAAACTTATACACAACAAGGCATAAAGATGCTGCATACCTCTTTGAGAGAATGGAGCAATAGGTATTGCTTCTTCTGCTGATTGTCAATCTGGTTCAAGATGAAAGGAAGGTACTTTGAAAGATTGCCAACGGCAATGTTGCCAAGGGCATATGATGCAGCAGACTTGATCTCCTCAAAAGGAGACTGGAATGACTCTATTACTATATTCTCTATCTGAGCATGACTGCTCAGATTCTTTCTTCTTCCAATCTCCCCAAGGCAAAGCAATGCCAGGTGCTGTTTTGCCTAGTAAGAGAAGAATTAATATACAACAATTCAAGGTTGGAATTTCTAGCAGGATGTAACCATAATGCTACAGGTATAAGCTAGATTTTTTTTTCTAGCAAGAAATCAGAACAAAAAGGACCACTTGTTTACTCCCCTTCTAAAGGACAATTATTCATTTATTTAAATATCCCAATTCATTCTTATTACTAAACCGGTCCTGCCTGTTGTCAGCAGCGATCCACAACTGCTTAATATGACATACCAATAGAAGTACCAATAGATGGCATACAAATTTGACTGGGGCTGGTATGGATCATTTTATCATTAAGTTGGTTTGAAGTTCAAACTTAGCAATCAAAGCTTGGAAATGCAGTCTTTGATTCCATCACTGACTAGTCGGTTCAGGGAGTATCATTCAGACATGTACCGAGCTCCAATTGTATTTACAAATAACATATGTGCTACTTCCATGGACCAAAGTTCCAAAACCTTAAAATCAAAGCCTGTAATTGTGGAATCACATCCCATTACCAAACCAGCTTAGCAGATAGTCTTTACCATTCTGGTCGTGTGTTGAACTCAAGTGTTATACCAATACAACATATGTGCTAGTTTCAGAGCCCACATTTATGTATGTTTGAGGCCATAATTTTCTGCATTGTTAAAGGATACATGCAAAATATTCCAAATAAGAAATACTAGAACAATAGAGACAAGCGAAGGGATTTACAGAGCTTCCACTATTATCATCCTTTAGAATACCCATGAGCATCTCTACAGTTGACGCACACTTCAGGTCACCAGCAGCGAGGCACAGAACAGCAACACATTGTGCAATGGAGTGGAGTGCCTGCTTGGTGGGGCCCCCGGACTGTAGTGATGGTTTGGTACTTGATAGAAGAGAATCCAGCAGAGTTTCAAAGCTGGTGTTTGCAGTTTGTACCAAGGCAGCAAAGAATCTCTGTAATGCCTGAAAGCATGCAAACAAAAACACAAAACCCTGTTAGAGAGAAGGTCACTTATAAAAGGTACCAGAGCCATGCTACACCTCCTTAGTCCAACAAGAAAACTTTAGTATATTAACCTGCAAGACTTACAAAGCAAGAAATTCTGGTACAATTCATAACAGGGACTACTAAGAACTCCATAGCCCTGAAAAATCCTAGAAATAACCATCTCCAAGATGAATGAAGGCAAGAATTACAGAGCCATTATAAGGCATTGTTTTGACCTTTTATTATCAAGAAAAAGATAGATAATGATATAAATTGAGTGTTTAACCAACACGCATATGTGTAAGAACTTGTTGCGCCTAATACAAGTTATGTGAAGACCAAATTGCAAATAACCTGAAGTGCTTGACCCTGAAGAAGAGAACTCCTGACCAAAATAAGTGCTTGAGGGAGAACCTTGTATCTGACAGTTAGACCCACATTTTGGTTTGATTTTCTATCTGACATTAAGGTGCAACAGAGCTCTAAAGCAAGAGCCGTCATGTGTAAGTCCATGTCACTGCAAAAGCCACACAGGACAAATTAGAAATAATACCTATGCTTGAAGTGCAACAAAAAGTGATATCACAGACATTTTTATAAAAGCATGTAACAAGTGATGACTGACAAAATACATAACAAAAGTGTTCTCAAGATTCACCAGAAAACAGAAAGAGAAGATGAATTCTATAATCTTCAGCATTAATGGTCCAGAATTCCATCAAGTGAAAATATAGAAAGATTAATAATAATTCTAATATCGAAAATAACAAAGCTTTTTAAAGGAGAACAGTAGATCGTTAAAACAACCTTATTAGTGTAGACAGCTCAGCAATTATGGCTTCATAAGCTGATGAACCGATTTTATCACCATAAGAGACAACAAGAGAGTTTAGTGTTCCCAATGTGGCCTGTCTAAGTGCCCTATTAGCCTGCAAAGGGAACCCAATAATGTCAATCTTAGTTAACTACTGTAAAATGATTTTCAGTTCCTTTCCATCTTTGAACAATAGTGTATAAAAGAGAATACAAAATTTGAGCGTACCTTGCGAAGGAAAGCAGTTAACTCAGATATAACTTGCTCAAGGACGCTCGCAAGATTAATTTTAAGAGGTGAGCTTGCAATTACTGAAAATGCCTGGAAGGGAATGATCGATCATCCAATATTAGTTCTCAAAATAAAGAAGAAAATAAAAAAATATGAATACTTCAGTGCTTTACAGGGTTAAACAACTCGTAACTGAAATTTCTGTAATTTGAGGGCACTCACAGTGAATCTTGTTTTTCTGAGGATCTGTTATGGCTTGAGATTTTGCATGGTTGCAATAAATTATATTTCAAACATAAAACACAGAAGATGATGAAAAGGACAATTACTTTCACGGCTGTAAGGCGAGTAATCTCATTTCCCATGCGGTCTACTAGTATCGGGAGGCAAGCCGGGAGCTCCCTTTGTAAGCTATCACCAAAAGTAGAAATAACCAAGCTCATGCAAGCTATTGCGCTTTCTTTCACTTCCTGCCATTCGCCAACACCACAGTATCATCAATACAACATGGAAAACATACTAGAATCAATTATTCATTTAAAATCAAGGAAATTGCAACATGTGTAGCATTCAGTAGCCCACACACAAATAACTTTATTTAGCAAAGAGCACTCATCTTCTTTTATGTCTTTTCTTTTCATTATATTATGCTTGCTTGTGATTAACAGGGCCATTAAAGATGGCATAAAGATTTGTTCAAGCAACAATGAAAACCTACAAGTAATTCAAACTACCCATGCCAAGATGCAGCGGCTAGTACAAAAACAGCTTTCTGAGAGCAATAAACACACCTGATCTTGGTCTTGATTTGCCAGGCGGGTCAAAATTGCATTATAGATTGGGCCTATGTAGGGTCGAAAATCCAAAGAGCGAGACTGGAACCAAAAGGATCATTTAATACACTCAAAATAAAATTTGTACAAAATCAAATAAGCAGAAGGTTGTAGAATCAAGACCTCAAAATCAGGGCGTAGGACGCGCACAAGTTCTCCACAAACACGTAATGCCTCAGCAGTTACTTTGTAGTATCGATCTCCAACAGCTGATAATATAGGAGTAGATAAAGCCTACAATAAAAAAGTTCAGACAAGAAAAATAAGCAACATATCATAACCATATCAAAATGCAAGTAAATAAAAATAATATTAGCATAAGCTTGTCAACAACTTCCTTACGACGAATAAATGTAAGGAAAAGGCATCAAAGGTTGTATACCAAGTAAGAAAAAAGAAACACATACCACAAGGTAGGGCAAATACTAATTACCTGAATGTAGGGGTGGAAAACAGAAGGGGAATGTGAGGTCATAACTAATTTCGTGAAGACGAGGGCTTCAATCTTCAAGTTTGAAGTGGATGATTTATCCTATTGAATATTGATAACAAATTTTAACATTGTTTGAGTGGACAATTGCTTCAAAGCATAATGTGACTACAACAAAGCATTTAGTCCCTAACACTTTGGGTGTATGCTAGAGCTGAAACCCAATTGGCATAGTAAAAAAACAACACAAATAATAATAATATAACAAATAATAATGATAATAACACTAATAATAACAATAATAGTAAAGCCAAACTATAAATCAAGTCTAAACCAGCACTCTATGTCCCCAGCTCTGAACTAAAAGGCCTACAATATTACCCCCAAACCCTAATTCTTAGGTCATAGTTCTGGTACATGGATCGCTAATTACTATGTGCTCCATTGATCCATGTACCAGAACCATGACCTAAGATTTAGGGTTTAGGGGTAGTAACAAATTTTACCTCACTAGCGTACGGAAAAAAGAATTGCACAATTTTACATAACACACAAATCTCACATTCAAAGCCTTTTCTATTCCTGGTACAAGGAACCCAATATGATCAGCAAGGCAGTCAGGCAGTACAGACACCAATTCTTTCAGCACAGAGAAGGCTCCAACCTGAAATAAAAGAGGATCAGTACAAACATGCTCAACATAATGATAATAAGAATGTCATATAGTGAGGAGAACCTTAGTCTTGATAGATTTTTCACGTAGCTGTCTGTTAAGAGATTTCACAATCTTAGGCACTTCATGCTTCAGTAACCATCTCGGGCTGTCAATTACCACCAAAAGTTGAATGCAAGGCAGATGTAGATTGAAACCAGATGATCGCCAAAAAATAACAAATGAAGCCAGTCATGTTAGTATTTGTTGAAAATTGAAACATAGTAAAACAACTCAATGGTTTCGAAACACCTGTTCATAGTATTAGCTCTTTTTTTATAATCACTGATGATTAATATCTTTATTTTACTCTTTTTTTAAGAAAACACATTTATGAAGTTTTTTGTGTGAGTCGTCCAATTCCAAATTTCCAATCTACAGATAAATCAATTCCAATTCTGGTCCCAAGTTTTAGAACAATGACAAAACTGAAATGTAAATAAATGAAGGGAAAAAGAGATTTGCCTTGACTCATCCATGTCAGTTTGGCCCTTGGTCACATTCCCGGTCTGCCTTAACAGCTCAATAAATGTGTTAAACACATCCATCTGAAGTTTTGCAAGAATATATTAGTATATACTAATATATTGAGCTTGTTGATATAAATATGAATTCTATGATCATATTAAGCTAGTTAGTATATATACCTTCACATTCTCTTCCCTTTCCCTGAATCTTTCTATCATCTTGGGGCAAGCCTGGATAATACAAAGATACTAGGTTTGTGAAATAGGTGTAACAACTGAAATTCAGTTGTTCTAGCAGAATAACAAGTAGACATTAAAATCACAGGTCAACTTCTTATGCTCGCAGTGCAGGGTATCAAAACATAATAACCCCCCCCCCCCCCCCCCAACCACCCACAAAATTCTGATATTTACATAATTGATTTTCCTTGTACTTCCATCCAAGTTGCCTATATAAAGGCCATTTGCATACAGCAGGCTGAGGTAAGCCAGACAACAGTCGGAGTTACAATCCCCTTATTTCAAGAAGAAAAAAAATCAAAGGGTTATAAAATTTGCCTCAAGATAAAGACTTGACAACATCTCAGGACGAGAAACAATGATGGCAGATAAGCACTTCGCTGCAGCTCTTCTAACTTTCCAACTTGCATCCTCATCATCTGTGTACTCATCCGCACTTTGACTGTAACAAAGCAATAATTAAATAATTGCTAGAAATAATAAATTAATTGTATGTCTTAAACCATTCACCATTAGTTGTTGCTCATTCAGTCTTTTAAAATAAATATTTTGTGAAACCTCCATACAGGTCAATGTAGTCAACTAAAACCAATTTTTGTATATTTTTGGACAATTACCACTATTTTGGACTATTATGTTCTTAAAATACTTGATGTAGACGGTACAGAAGAATCTAAAGATAAGGGGAAAAAATTAAAAACAGTCTGGTTTACCATACCAAAATTTCTATTACCAGAAACCATTCATGGCCCATACCCATACCAACCTGCTGGTCCATCTTACATACATTTGACAATCCAATTTCAGCATGGCGTGCATAAAATTATAATAATTGCCCTCTCAAATTGAATAAAATATTACAGTTATTCTTAAAGCATACTAAATAACATAATCAACACTTGAGAAAACATGGCCCATACTCGTCCTCATCCTCTTCATGTTCTTCATCATCTGTATCTTCATCCATAGTGTCTGTGAAATTGGGATCATAGCTCAAATACACCAGAGAGAGGCCCAAGATATCTCCAATATGTGGGGATATATCTCTGAGACACCTAAGAAGGAAACTCTCCAGTGCCTGAGAAATATTAATACCATATTACAAAGGTACTTGAAGGTAAAAGGCTTATATAGGGTTTAATTTTCATGGCTTCATTCTAAGATAATATAAAATGTTTGAAACAATGCTTGAAACTCAGGTTGAACTTTGGACATTTCTACAATGTCACTTACCAAGAAAAAACAATGAATATACGAGTATGTTATTAGGATGTGTATGGATAATAGGAGTAATGAGATAATAGTGCTATTTGAGTTATCATATGAATAGTGCAAAAACAGTGCTGATCTGAATATTGTGGAAAGAGTGCTAACTGGTAACGTTGTGATATCTGGAGTCTGGAAAAATGCAAATATTGTTTTGGATTGTATGATTCAGAATAGTGCTAATCTGAAGGGTACTATACCTACTAAAATTTGGGCAAATGGAGTAGCAGTAATCCAATGTAATTTGGAGATGGGAATGTTTTCATATTGCATCCAAATGAGAATAACATCACTAGTCCACAAAATTTGCTTCTTAATCATACAGACACAAATTGTTTTCTTTTCCAGAAATGATTATTTTACCAAATTCCTAATAGCCAGATCATAAGAATTACCTGAAGACAATACTCACGAAGTTCTTCATCATTTTCTGATGCAGTAGTACAGTAGCTTATGAGCAATGGTACAGTCTCACTAAGGTGTGGCCCAAACCGGTACCCAACAGACCGGCTAAAAAAATATACATTGATTATAAATGATTATATCAACATTTAAAAATCATCAACTAAGGAGCATGGAACTGGTTCAGGCCACTACAGTAAAAACATACCTTAAGGCTCCGATCATCTGGATGTTTGTTCGAATCATATCAGGTTTTGCAGACTTGTTTTTCAAAAGCTTCACAACCTCAAGTGTCCCCTTGGCCAGAAGATCATCAGACAAGCTTGGTGCAAGTGAAGCTGAATCATATATTAGTATTTCAGCAATAAATATAATGCAACAAAAGCATAAAAGGAATGATTAAAAATGGGATGCCCATGAAAGAACATTTAATCGTCATTAGCTGCAAGAGCCTACTCCAATCATGGACATCTGATGCCTACTGACCAAGATTTCAATCCAAAACCAGTTGATTATTAACAAATAAGATAAAATTTATCATTTTCCTACTTTCCCTTCTGTGTGAACTCAGAAAACAAAAGGCACCTAAACAACAGAATAGACAAGAAATCCAAAGAAACAACCACAACCAGCAAAACTGAAATCGTTGAAAATAAGGACAGTTGTTTTACCAATGCAAGCAATGGACTTCTTTTTGACACTTGCTTGGTGGGAACCAAGCTGAGCCAGAAGTGCATCCAACATCTTTTCATGATCTTTTGCGATCAGGCCTCCAAACTTCTGGAGCACATCACATAATATATCCAGTGACTCGCACTTTGTTTCTGCACTCTTCTCCTATAAATTTCAATTCAAAAATAAAATAAGATGAAAAATATGGAAAGCCCGTGATGATCTTTTGCATATAGGGATTAGCATCATGCTTAAATGCAAAGTACGTGAACATGATGATCTTTTAAATGCTTCAGAAAGTATGGGTCACAATGTTATAATGTTTAATCATGCCATCTCTTGGTGTATTATAGGGATATGTACCAAATTGACACTTGTACAATGGGATTATTATTCTTTTGATGCAGATGAAGTATGCAAATTCCAAAGAAAGCATGTTCAGCATCCATACAATGTAGTTCATCTTGTAAGAAATGACCAACTGGTACCAATCCAGCTCTGTCCTTGACAATTTTAGGCTCTGTTTAGCTTTTGACCTTTATATTGTGGCTGAACCTCCCAAAAATTGATATTTCTATGACGACATGGTACCAACAGTTGTAGAAGTATTAGTAGCAAGATACTCACAGCACTGATTACGCCTTTGATCAATTGAGGAGAGAGACAAACTGGTATCTTCTCAGCCAAAGATGTTGGGGCCTCTGCAATTATGGTTTTCAGAGCAATGCTAGCAATGTCTCGATTTGGATCCTTCCCGTTTAGCAACTTATTACAGAGCTTGTTCATCATCTTCAATATTCTGTCCTCATGAACCTTCTTTACTAGAGGTACCAAGCTGCAATGAGAATTTAAGAATGCACATGTGAATAAACATACGCAGACCAAGAAGTCCCAATCTGCAGGGGATACAATTTGTTCAGCCTCTTCAGAATTTGAGATACCAAAACAAAGGTATTGAACATGACAAGCCACTAGAGCCATATGTTAAAAAAACTACAAAAAAGCATATACCGCAATTAAAAGTTTGAAAAAATAACCAAACACACACCATTTGACAGCTAAACCAGACACATCTCCTGCAGCATCATCGAGCTGTCGAAGAACGCTATTTGTGAGCTTTGCTTCTAGTTCAGGTTCTGCTCTGAAATCATTCTTGCTGAGTTCGGTTAGTAGATCGGATGTTGCCATGTATCTGTAATCCTTATCCTTGCCAGTCATCTGAAACTTAAATATTCTACAACCTTAATGCTTGAATTGAAAAGAAAAGAAATAATGCCACTCAACTGATTGCAAGAGATGAGAGTAAAGGAATTTCAGAAATGCTTGCCTTTTCCAGGATGCTAATTATCGACATGTCTGAGAAGGTATGAATGATGAAAGGCTTATGCAAACTAATAAACTTGAGAGTCCTGCACACAATCAATTAAGTAAATTAAGTAAAATGAGAAGCAATAAGCGTATGGAACCCTAAACCCTAAACCCTCACTCCGTAGATGTTAGTATGGTACGATACCGAGATAAGTACCATACCAAGCAAGTTACATACGAATACGATACCAACAGCAAGCACCTTTGAATCTTTGAATCTCTGAATCTCTGAATCGAATCGCAGGAGTGAATCGCCGGAACCGCGGAGCAGCGAGAAGCGTATGTATGGTATATGGTATCGAATCGCACGATACACCTATCCGGTACGGTCCGATCCGATCCACAAACTGACCAACGCTAGCGGAGAAGCGACGAGTGATCTTTCGTCCTTTCTTTCGTCGCGTCGAGAGATCAAGAGAGCGCGAGAGCGAGAGAGAGAAGAAAAAGAGCCCCGAGCCCTACTTAGGAACCATATCCGACATCGCTACTCAGAATGCCTATCGCTAAATTCAACCGTTGGATTAAAAATCAACCATTCTGACTTAATAGTATAAAATCTCCCTGAATCATATTAGTGATGGTCGAGTCGTTGATCTTTAATCCAACGATTCAGATTAACTGATATCCAGAGTGGATAGCGGCAGCGATACCTAGAGAATACCGGACCTACTCCTTATCCCCTACCCGTTCGAATCTGAACCGAGGGAGCATCTCTCGTCGTATTCTATCGTGTGGCGTCCTGTTGCAGTAATCAATTTCGACTCAACGGGTCATCCCAGGATCCGAGTTGATGCGCGGGCGAATGGATAGATGATCCAGTGTCCTGGTGTATGGATGCTTTGATCAATGGAATCTGTATTGGTTTGTTTGTACCATGCATGCACAATTCAAGATTTCAAAATACACATAAGCTTCAACTATCGCTTGACTTATATCTTAGTTCGTGATGTTGGTTTTCTACAAACATGCTTGATTTGATCCGAGCGAAATCCAACTTCTCGGTCATGATTTCATTTACTCTCTCGAGTCTTAGGTCTACCTAAGACATTGAGAAAGACGTTGGTAAACCACACAAGTATTGACGACCTACACTAGATTTGAACGCCTATGGATCTACTTAAGCAATTCAATCAGGGGCGGAGGCATAATTTTAGATTGAAGGTGATTGAGATCTAAAAATTCAAAATAAAAAAGGTAACATTAACAAAAATATGATGAAGTAATTATATAATAACTTATTAGTATAAAATAAAGAAACAACAGTTTTTATAAAGATAGTTTCAAAAGATAAGTCAAATATTTTATTACATTTAGATATTGCAATAAAATTTACATCTCTATTAATTTAAATTTAGCTCTACAAGTATTCAAAAAGTTGTACATATTTATAATCTCACCAGAAGTAAATTTCTCGGTAATTTATTTCTCAATGTAGTCAATCATGTAATCTCGAAGGAAACCTCCCATTATGTTTTGCAATTCAATTTTGATCAATTTCATTGCTGAAAAGACACATTTAGTAGTTGCAATTGAGACAGGAAGAGCCGTAATTAATCGTAATAATCTGTCAACCATTGGATACATAACAAATTTGCCAGTTTGAACCAACTGACGAGTCAAATCAACAAGTGATTATGAGTTCTAGAAAATTGAATGGTTGCAAACATCAAGCTCATAAAGCGACAATTGACATTTCAATTGAGCTCTCTCTTGATATATAAAATCAACAAGAGATCTAGAAGAGGAATCGACTCGTCTATACAAAGAGATTTGACAATCTCTTTAGGTATAATCTTTTATCCACTCTTGTGCAAGAAATAAATGTTTTATTTTCTGTTTTGTTGATGCACAAGAGGTGTTCGATGAAATGTCATAGTGTAATCTTGCTTGCAATTGTTATATAAATAAGATCTTTTGTGTATTGAGTTAAATAGAGGCAAAAAAATTAATTTGCCTTCTTAAACTTACACATGAAATCCCAACAGTGATATCAGAGCTTAGGATTATTTTATAGCAATTAGACTATTTAATTAGTGCTAAGTTAAGTGCACAAGTGTTTAGTGAACCATCTCTCAAGTTTTTGTTCATAAATTTGTCCATTTTGGGTTCTTAAGGCATTTAATCACTTTGGTGTTTTTTGAATCACAATTTTTGTGGATCTAAAAATTTTCTACATTAGTTGATGATGTGTGGATGATGATTCTAAAATTAATTAGGGAGTTTAAATCGTTTTATTAAGGTAAACAAAAATAAGAAAAACGAATACAGTGTTGGAATTTCTGTGTTCAGTTTTCTATTTTGTTGAGATTCAAAATAGCATATCGCGAAGTTAGATGGATGGATTCATGGATGCTACCTATCACTAGAAAGCTGATGAAGTCTTGTTTTAGAAAACTATATTATGTAATACAAAAGTATTATGAATTTTATGTAAAATTACAAATTACAGAGGTGACAACAATCTATTTTCCAGATCGAAAACCCTGGATTAAAATGTGCTTTTCTCACAAATAGTTAACTATTTTCTGAATATGTTTGTACATCTAGAAAGGTGCTGAAATATAGTTTTCAGAAATGTATGGCTTGAAATTTTAGTTCGAAAGACACATTTTTTGACATAGAAAACACTGACCGGTGCGCAGCAGGTAGAAACTGGAGATGGTTTCTGAAATTTCATTTTTGTGAAATTAATTGTTGCACAATGATTTGTTTTGTAAAAACTATTGTGTTAGAACTCAGCTATGTATGATTGAAAGTGATAGAATTAATATTTTTAAATTTTAATTAATAATAATGATGATTAGGAACAAATAAGTCAATTTATGTTTTCTAAAAGTCATTAGAGAACATTGGAGATTCTTGAATGAATCATATAGAATAACATTTAAATGATAAATGTTTATTCTATTGAATAATTGACTTTCTAAAAGAGCAATCAAGCATGACTTGTTTTGTTATTAGGCTATAAGTGAGTGAGAGTTGTGTGAGGCACTTCTCTTTGCTCGCCATGTGGCAATAACTTAAAAGTTATAGGGAATGACATTTAACTGATAAATATTTATTCTATTGAGATTATTTTTGGAATTTAAAATAATTTTGATGGAATAATAACTAGAGTGATATGGACTTAACTAAATAAAATTTAATAGTGTAGTGAGATTACATTTGTATACTAACCCTGTTTTGTAGGAGGATTATGAGTTTGTATGGCTCAAGATTTCCAATGCCTTGTGTGTTGTAATGAATGATGTGTATGAATGTGTGTAATTGCGGTATAAGGTGCCATTATTGATTAATTGTAATAATTAAATTATGGCAATGATGTTAGGTTGTCATTCATGTATTAATTCATTATTGGCTTGCATACCACATAGGATTTTGAATTAGGGTCATTCTATGTACTTTTCATTTTGCTTTAGAATAGCTCCAAAAGTAGATTGAAAATTGGGTGGGTTTTAGTAGCTTAGATGTATTCCTTCTGAAGATGATCGATGAAGCTACAAAAATGCAAGCAGGAGCCATACAACCCACACAACTTACTTGTTTTATGAATATATGAGATAATTTGTATTGCTAGGCTAAGTATTATTTGGATGAATACATGCCCTACCAAAATGATCAAAGTCATATTTTCATTATGTCCATGAAAAACATAAGAGTATCTTTCCTTCTCATTTTATCCACTTCAAGCTATTAATCAGGGATAAGCATTAGTGTGACTCTTATTACTAAAAAATAGTGAAACTTGCTTGAATTAGTTATTGACCCAAAAATGAGTTGTGTGAGGCACATCTTTTGCTCATTATGTGGAAATAACTCATTCATACTTGTTATCCAATAAAATGAGTTTTCTTAATAAATCACCAAGATATAGACTTGAGTTTTGGGAAAGAGAGTTTTATTAAGAAATTAAATTATCCTTTCTTAATGAAAACGACAAGAGTCATAAGGTTAAGTTTTACTTAAAATTTATGATTGATAAATGATTACCTACCTTGATAAATATTTGGATGAGATCTATTTATTTGAAAGGGGTCTTGTGTGACTAACAAAATAGACAAACTTTAAATATTTTCTTAGTACAAATTCTTATTCATGAATAACGATATACACTTAATGAATTTTATAGCTGTCTATATCTCCTAATTTTTTTATTTTGTATGGTTATAAAACACCTCCTTGCTAATGACATAAAAAGACAAATGAGAAATAATTCTTAACCATCGTGTCAAAAAGCAAGATGATTGTCAAGAACAAAGACAATAGAAAGAGCAAGACAAGTAAGATGCATCTCTTACTCAAGGGCAAATGATGGAGAAGCTCAAGAGAGCACCTCCAAGAGAAGTAAGGAGAAGAACTCTCCAAACTCTAACATAGAGTGCTTCTATTGCCACGAGAAGGGACATTTCAAAATGAATTGCCCAAGTACAAGAATGACATGGATAGAGGCAAAGGTTGAAAGCAAGCATCCCAAATGCATACTTGTTATTGAACTAAATTTAAATTTAGCCACGATGATCCAAGATTTGGTAATGATACTGAATCATGTGCTCAATTAGTTTATAATGTGAATGCACTGAGGGATAAAAGATCACTCTCAAAATGAGAGGTTGTGTTGAAAGTTGGTAATGGTGTAAGTATCTATGTGATTATAGTCGGCACCATCGACTTACAATTATCAACATTCTATGAAGATTTAACTTCTAATCCAACAGATCTTCATCATCGTCATTCTCTTCTCTAGGTGAGAGAATTGCCAAAGCCTGATCTACCCCCTCTTCCAAAACATCCTCTATTTCCTGCAAATTGTGAAGGTCTGCCACATCTTGTGGCAATATTAGTAAGAGTTTAAGAAGAGATTTTTCTTTAAAAAACTGACACCAAAATCTAGTTAAACTAATCACCTTATAGCCAATAGATGAAACATTTGGAATAAGATCATTTTGAAATATAATTTTATTCCTACAAATCCAAATATTCCATAAAACAGCTCCTCTAACTAATTTAGTTATCTTATTATCTTTCAAAGGAATCATACCATCCATTAACCACAGATCTTCTAGGGTATATCCCTGAAAATTGAAATTATTGTGGCAAGCTATCTACTGCCATATACTTCTAGCAAAAGAGAAATTCACAAATAAATGATCCACAATTTCTAAATCTTTATAGAATACACAAGATAACTCAACCTTAATCCCTTTTTTTTGCTAAGTTAACTCTAGTTAAAACTCTTCTTTTTCTAATTAACCATACAAATATTTTAATTTTTAAAGGTAATTTAGAAGCCCAAATGGTATCAAAATCCTTACAATATACTCCCCTAAAATTTAACCAATGCTAAAAGGAATTAACTGTAAAGACACCATTATTTGACCATCTCCATTTCACTCTATCTCTATCTTCAGTTAGCTGTATGCTATTAATATTTTTTTCTAATTCTACCCATTCATTTTGATAAATACCAAAAATTTGTCTAGAAAACCTTAGTATTTTATTATTAGTATAATATACATTAAAAACTGATTTTTGTATCTAAAGATATAGCAAATAGACGAGGAAAGCTAATGGCTAAAGTTGTTTCTTCATACCACCTATCTGTCCAAAATAAAATATTTTGGCCATTTCCTATATTTTTGTTAATACTAATTGCTAATAAGTCCTCATCTGCCCTAATTCCTGCCCAAAAGAATGTAATTTTCTGTGGTCTTCTAATAATGTACTTAAATATAATAATATTTTTTCACATACTTGAAATCAAGGGATCTTGGAACTTATAGTACCATTTAGCTAAGAGACTTCTATTCATAATTTCTAAATCTAAAATACCTAATCTTCCATTTTGTTTGTCTTGGCATACCATGGACCAGACAACTAACAAAATACTCTTTTTTTTTACTGAATGACCACCAAACCAAATAAATCTTTTCCTTAATTGATCTAACATGTGTCTTATTGTTACTGGAATTCTATATACTGACATCCAGTATAATGGTACAGCTGAAAGAACAGAATTTATCAGTACTACCCTTCCTCCTATTGAAAGCATAGAACTCTTCCACGTTTGAAGTTTTTTTTTCAACTTTTTCTACTAGAAAATTCCAATCTGCTAGTTGCAATCTATTTGGACTAATAGGAACACCTAGATATTTTATAGGGAGTGCCCTATATTACAGTTGAGACTATCAGCTATATGTTTGCATTCTTGATATGACAAGTTCAATGGAAAATTTTCACATTTTGAAAATTTTATTTTTAAACCTGATAAGTCTTCAAAAACAATCAAGATCCATTTAAAAGTTTAAATATATTCATCTTTTGCTTCTAAAAATAGAAGTGTATCATCAGCAAAATGAAGATTGAGAATTGATCCATTTTCACCATAATTACCCAATCCTTTTAGTAATCCTTTAGCTTGTGCATTGACTAAAATAGTGTGAAGGGTATCTGTTGCTAAATTAAATAATAAAGGGGAAATGGGATCACCTTGTCTAACTCCTCTTTTACATGCAAAATATTCACTTAGATTACCATTAAAATTTATGCAAGTTCTGCCACTCTCTAACAAGTTCATAATCCAGTTGGTCCATATAGTACCAAATCCTCTACCTAACATTATCTCTTTTAAATGTTCCCAATTGATCCTATCAAAAGCTTTTTCAAAATCTATCTTAAATAAAATTCCTTTGATCTTGGAGGTTTTAACAGAGTGTAAAACTTCTTGTGCAATAACTACATTATCCATAATATTTCTATTTTTAACATAAGCTGTTTGGCTATTAGCTATAAGATGATTCATACGTGGGGCTAATCTTAAAGCTAATAATTTTGATATTATTTTAGCATTACAAATAACTAAACTAATTGGCCTAAAATTAGATATATTTATTACATCAGATTTTTTGGGAAAAAGACATATTGATGCAAGATTTAATCTACTTAGATCTAAAATGTTATAGTAAAAAGCATTTACTATGATAAAAAAATATCATGCTGAATCAAATCCCAGAAGTGTTGGTAAAAGAGGAAAGAAAAACCATCTGGTCCAGGAGCTTTGTTAGGGTTATAGGAAAAAACACAGTCTTTAATTTCTTGCATAGAGAAGGGTCTGGTAAGCTCTAACCTTTGTTCATTACTAATCTTATAAGAATTATCCCAAAAAGAACTATCTAAACATACTATTCTTTTTTCTCCTGTTCCCATAAGATTCCTATAAAAAGATACTATATGATTTTTCAAACTTATAGGATCAGTTTCTATTGAGCCATTAATCTCAAGGGAGAAGATAAAGTTTTCCTTTCTTCTTTGAGAGGCTATAGTATGAAAGAACTTGGTATTGTTGTCACCTTCTAGATACCATTTTAGTCTAGTTCTTTGTTGCCAATAGATTTCTTCTTCCTGGTATATGTTATTTAAACCAATATGACTATTTCTAAGTAATTTAATTTCTTATGAATTCAAATTTGGTTGTTCCTGAAGGTTTTCTAAATATTCAATGTCTTGAAGATATTTATTTTTCTGTTTAAATTTTTCTGCCCTAATATTGTTATTCCATCCTCTAAGTTTTTTTTTCTAATATAATACATTTTTTTCTTCCATTGTAAACCACATTCTTCACTTATGAACAAATTTATGTTAGACCACCAATTTTCAACATGTTTTTGAAAACCTTCTTGTAACAACCAGCTTTTTTCAAATCTAATGACTTTGGAGATTGGTTTTGTGAGGGTAACATCTGTTTTAAGAATAATTGGGTTGTGGTCTGATTGAGTTCTAGGTAAAGAAGTAACTATATTGTTGGAGAAGTGAGTATTCCTTGAATTAGTACATAAGAATCTATCCAAGAGAGCAAAATTATGAGAATCAATTGACTTTTCCCATGTGAATTTTCTATCACTTAAAGGTAATTCTAAGAGTTGTAAATTGTTAATAAAAGAATTAAATTGAAACCAATTAGAGATAGTATTAATGATTGATTTTAAACATCTGTCATTAAACTTTTCTATTTTTGTTTCTTGTATCCCAACTATATCTATTGAATATTGAGCTAAAAAGTCTGCTAGTAATTTCCTTTTTTGACCTTTATTTAGGCCTCTATTGAATATAGAACTATAGCTGTACCACTAATTTCCACTGGATCACCAACTTCAACCACAACTTCTTCCCTTGCTAAAACATTTGTCTCCTTATTTCCTTCTTTAATCTCTACTTGTGGAGGCGAATACTTGAGTAATGAGTTTAGTACATACTTGAAAGAGTGTGGTATCATACCACAACTCACTCCATCCAGAACACCACAGTGGAATGATGTTTATGAGAGAAGAAATCGATCCTTAATTGATATGGTTCGTTCAATGATGTGCCAAACATAGGTATCTTTGTATTTTTGGGATTACACACTCCAAACAACAGCTCACACAAAAAATATTGTTCCATCGAAATCCATTGAGAAAACTCCACATTAGTTTTAGATGGGCAAACCATCCAACATATATTTTTCTTAAAGTTTTGGATTGTGAGTCACACATCAAGTGTATGATGTCAACTAAAATCCAAAATAGATAAATGCTTCTTTAGGAGAGACCCAAAACAAAAGGTTACAAATTTTGGCACAAGTTAACGAATATTATATTTGTTAAAAATGGTGCAGTATTCTTAGAGAAAAAATTTCTCAAAAGAATCAAAAGCAATGGCAGTAGGATAACACTTGAGGAAACTCAAGATGACCTACAAGTGATCATGAGATGAATGATAGCATTCAAGATGGTCATGAAATGTCACATAATGTTTCTTTGATCATTGGGAGTATAAATAGTCACGCTTCACAAAAGTTTGTTGAAGAGACTAATACCTCTCCACCAAATGTTCATTAAAGTAGACCCGAGCAAGAACCAATTTCACAACAAAATGTGAAAGAAATTGAAGAAGCTCAAGAGGAGTTGCAAGAACATAGTAAGCTTAGAAAAGTCAACAAGGAAAAGAATAAAACCTGATTTTTATATGGGTCTTCATGAAGTCTTGGTAATGGATACTGAATACTCCTCGAATTATGAAGAAGCAATGAAGAGTAAATATGATAGACAACCATGATTCGAAATAAAATTCATGTATGACAATCAAGTGTAGAACTTGATAGATCTTCCTCAAGGAAATAAATTCATTAATAACAAATGAGTTATTAAGAGGGAGATGGACATGAATAATAACATAACAAATAAAATGCAAAACTTGTAATGAAAGGTTTTAGTCGAATTCAAGAGATTGACTATGACGAAACCTTTTCAAAAGTTGTCATGTTCAAATCTATTCGAATTATGCAAGTTATTGCTGCATTTTAGGATTATGAAATCTGGCAATTGGATTTCAAAACAACTTTCCTAAATGGTAAGATAGATGAGGATGTGTACATGTTACAACCTCAAGGTTTTGATGATCCAAAGAATAGCAACAAAGTATGCAAGCTTCAAAGAGCCATTTATGGCTTGAAGCAAACATCGAGGAGGTGGAACAAGCGCTTTGATGAAGATGTTAAAACCCATGAATTCATTCAAAGCAAGGAAACACTTTGAGTATACAAGAAGGCTAGTGAGAGTCATATATAGCTCTAGATCTTATATGTCGATAATATATTATTAATGGAGAATGAAGTATCTTTGATGGAGCAAACAAAGAGCCCATTGAAAACAACATTTTTCAATGAAGGACATGAATGAGGCTCAATATATCTTAGAGATTAAGATATATAGAGATATTCCTCGTAAGCTTATTGGTCTAAGTCAAAAAGTGTAAATTGACATAATCTTGGAAAGATTCCGTACGAAAAATTTCAATAAGGAAAATATGTCAATGAAAGTGTTTATGCAATTTAGGAAATTACAATTTGTCACAACACACAAAGACATAGAATGCATGAAGAATATTTCTTATGACTCAGTCATAGATTTCATCATGTATGTTATGGTTTGCAGACCGAATGTCGAGTATGCTCTAAGAATGACAAGTCGTCATTAGACTTCATGTAGTCCTAATTATTGTAATGCATCCAAGAATATTCTTAGGTACTTAAACAAGATCAAGAATAAGTTTCTTGTCTATGGTGGTCCAAGAGAGCTCATTGTAGAAGGCTACACTGATGCTAGTTTTATAACTGATCTAGATGATCAATCTGGATACTCTTTTTTTAGTGGTGTTGAAGTGAGTTGGCGTAGTTGGAAGTAATCAACTATGACAAATCAACAACCTCAGCGGAAGTCATGGCGGCCGCAGAAGCAAGCAAAAAAATATGAATAAAGAAGTTTCTTAAGAAACTAAGTGTCGTCTTATCCTGTGAAGGATCCTTGGAGTTGTTTTGCTACAATAATGCATCTATTTTGCAAATCAAGGAACAAATTTCACATCATAAGACAAAATACATGATAAAGAGTACTTCATGACTCGATACTTTATAGACAAAGGAAAAATTATATTATTATGGATAGACACAAACAACAACACATCTGATTCCTTGAAAAATCTTTTACCGCAAGCTAAGAACGAAATTCATTTCGAGTCCATGGTTCTACCAGACTATGGAGAATGGCTTCAACACTAAATTGAAAGGCTTCTCTCTTTTTAGAGTTTATGCATATAAGAAACTTTAAAAACAAGTGAGAGACTAAAGGTTGTGTGTTTTGAAAGTTATCTTTTTTTATAAGAATTTACAAATTGTTCATGATTTTAAATGTTATTATACATTTATATTCCTTGAGATTGATATGTTATATCTTTAGAAGCGTTCGAGAAGATGCTCGTGGTCTTGAACCATAGAACTCTTTAGATGATAATATATAATCCTAAATATGTTCACAATTTAAAGGAAACATTATTTCTCATGAAGATTGTCATGTCAATTGAAAATACATTGTAGTTCTATAAATATTGATAAGTGATTATCATTCAATGACATGAGTATATAAAATGGTGGTTCTTTGTATACTGAACATGACCTAACCTGATGAACTTATATGAATTGTGTTTTGTGTCATTAATGTTTCCAATGTGTGTTTGAATCTTATATATGAGACATATAAGTTTTTCACATGAGAAGTATATAATGTGATTGCTATTTAAAGTTCATTCAAATGATTGGAATGATATAGTAATTCGTTATGTACAACTTGCGGGAGAAATTTATATGTCAATATTATTATTGTCCCTCAATTATTTGAGTTATGATATTACTCGGCCCCTTGTAAAATGAAATTATATTGCATGCAATATAACCGATGTAGTTATACTTATAATTCACTTGAGAGACCAAGAAAAATGCAAAAATGACACGATCATATTTTGCATATTATTTAAAATATCACAAGACAAGAATAGACACATATCAAGTGGATCAAGCACGTAATGACTATGTCGTCTGGGATACTATAATGTAGTGGTAGAACCTCTTATAGTCCATAATATAAAGTATTTTATATTATATCTCAATATGACATAGATTCTCTGTAAGGTCACACCAACTGAACAGAAACAACAAGTATTTTACATTTGTATGATGTATTTAATCTCATGATGTATGAGTTAAAATGCATGTGATAAAATGTTAAAATAATATGTCATGTAAAATGACATGCTTAGATCATAAAATAAATTTATGAGAATATATGTGAATATTATTTTGTATAATGTTTGAGAGCAGTATAGGAATAATAAATTAATTTATATTAAAATAATATAGTAATATTATTTACTCATAAATTAAATCTTTGCAAAATATGATTAGAGAATAACAAGAGAGTAGTCATAGCCATTTGTGTAAATAATTAACACAAGTGTTGTTCTAAGGCTTGACTATATAAAATGATATGTTTGAGATGAAAAATGACTTTTTCTCTCTCTTGCTACAATAGCATGAATAGTAATCCGTGAATAGTAACCCTATTTTCTCCTCTCTTGTGTGTAAAAAGAAAAACTCCATTGTTCTTTTTTTCCTTCTCTTGCAAGGTTTAGCCACCAAATAAAATAGCTTGTTTATTTAAGATTGAATATCTAGGTGGTTGGATCTAAGCTCTAACCTCTACATCTATCTATCTAAGGGTGTTTTAGGTTGTTGTTTAGGTTCAAGGTGAACCAAGAGACAAAGGTGCTTCCATGACCGAAGAAGGAAGATGACGGTTTTCAAGAGACTTAGAAGAGGAATTAACTCCTCTTTACAAAGAGATTTGACAATCTCTTTAGATATAACCTTTTATCCACTCTTATGCAAGAAATAAATGTGTTATTTTCTGTTTTGTTGATGCACAAGAGGTGTTCGATGAAATGTCATAGTGTAATCTTGTTTGCAATTGTTATATAAATAACATCATTTGTGTATTGAGTTAAATAGAGGCAAAAATTTAAATTTAGCCTTCTTGAACTTACACATGAAATTCCAATAGTGGTACCAAAGCTTAGACTTATTTTATAGTAATTAGACTATTTAATTAGTGCTAAATTAAGTGCACAAGTGTTTAGTTAACCATCTCTCAAGAAACTGGAAGGGAAAAGGCACATATCTGGAGGTACGGTTTAAGCTTCGAGTTTATATATCTATGTGCACATTTTGTTAGGTATTTGGATTTAATTTAGATTTGGTTCGAGTGACTGAGATAACCTAAGCACACTTTGTATGTAACTTAGAGCAAAATTAATACTTATTTGGGCAAACAGTGCTGATTAATTAGTGTTTGTTTCTCAAATTTATGCTAATTAAACTGGAACCAAAAGTGGCTATATTGGATTATCAGTGAAGAAGAAATACCTAGTTGAGCAATATTTTTTAGAAAGCCACCTGAAAACTTGACTTTTCCTGATGCATTCAAAGAAGAGAAAATTTTCGTTCGACTTTTCCTGTATGCATTCAAAGAAAAGAAAAATTTGCACTGCAGTTATTGATTGTTTCTCCCAATTTTTACCATGGATGTAGTGACGTGATTGTTTTGTAAACAGGCAGGCCCAAGCACTTCAAAGAAGAGTCGAGTGATGACAGGTTCTTCATTATTATATATATACTGTTAAATTGATCTATTCCAGTGATTCACGATAAAATTACAAATGTATGGAACCTAAGACTTAAGAGAAATCCTCAAAAATAAGATCTATTGTTGTTTCATCTTATTAAATTTCCCATCAGGTCTTTAACTGGTGCGATTTGAGTGTGGCTTTATCTTTTTCCTAATTAATTTTATATTGCCTATTTGCATTTCAGTTTTATCTATTGTGGTTCAAAGTGCTTCCACATGCAGTATAAGTCTGAAAGGTACCAAATAATTTTGAAGTTTAATTTTGTATAAATTTGGATATTTTTTCTAGTTGATCTTGACAAGTTCCATGTAATTTGCAATTGTATAATTTTTCTGCTTGTTTACTTGTTTATTTAAGGATGGAAGTAACATCATTGATTACTTTAGTTGTGTTCCTAAGTATGACTTTTAGTTTTAAAATTTTGGTGATTGATTGCTTTTAAGTAGTTGAAATCAAATGAAATGTGTAAAATTTGAATTCTAAAACTTCTAAAGTTGAGTTCAGAGAAAAAAAATGTAAAGTTTCAATAAAATTCAGTTCACTTCATTAGACTATTTTTTTCTGAAGTTGGCACAACACACTTAATTGCTTGTTGTTTGGGGAATGGCGAAATGCCTTTCAATTCTAATTGAATTTCAAGGGTATGTAATCTAAAATAAAAGGTTCAAATATATTTTGTTTTCTTAAGAATATAACTAAGGTGTCGAATTGTTGGCATGACTCTTTCTCAAGATATACCGTTAACTTTGGTTATTGTCCAAAAATACACAAGCAATTTATTCAAGTTGCTTAACTATCTACTCTGAGACTCAAATTTATAATTGCTTTTGAGAAAGTAGAACTTGTATTCATGTTTGAATAAGAATGGCATGCATGGTGCTCTTTATTGCAGGTTGTAGCATCTGGAGCCAACCCTGTCGAAATTATCCAAGGAGGTAAATTTGAATTATTTAATTAGAACTTAAATCTTTTTATGAATTATTAAAACACTATTGGCGAACCTTCTTGATGTGTTGCTGGTTATAAAACCTCATTGAAGTTGTGATGTTGGAAAGTCATAAATCTGAATTAATCATCTGAGCTCTTCAATGATTTTGAATTCATAAAATTAATAAGAAAAGTTCAAAAGCTGTCTGAATAAGAGGTTGTTTCCAATATTCATTTATGTTCTGTCTTTGTAGCACAAGTAGAAGACGGTGAGTTGGTGAGTTGGCCGACTTGGCAGCAACTAGTGCATGAAACAATTATGAGGTTGGCAACATGATTGCTGAAGCCATGAACAAAGTTGGCAGGAAGGGTGTTGTCACACAAGGCAAGAGCGCTGAAAATAGCCTTTATGTTGTTGAGGGAATGGCTACATTTATCTCTACCTTGTTACTGATAGTGAAAAATGATTGCTGAGTATGAAATTAATCTGCAAATTGTGTAGTATGATTTCTGTTTCTGACAGCTCTTCCATGTAGTTGGTAACTTGGTATATAAGCATCGATTTTGAGCCAGTTGAAGCCAACTAATTTACTAGTCAAGCGATAACCAAAACATGTTTGCAGTCTGATACCAAGTTGTTGGTTGTATTTTGAGAGTTACAGCAACAAAAGCACAATTATTTGCCTGATATTTTGTTGCTGAGTTATGTAATATGACTTATTTAAAAGGTTTACTATATGGTAAATTGCAGCCTTGAATGCACCTAGTTTTGGCAAAGCGCAAGAGCCAGTACCTTGATGACATTGCCATTCTGACAGGAGGTAATTATTGTTGTTACTCCTTTTTATCCTTGTAAATAAGAACATTAATTTTTAAAAGATGAGGTTTATTGTTGTCGTGTGTTGAACATATTTTCCTTGTTTGAACCAATCATATCGACAGATCATCTGCACTTTCTCATATCCCCTAATACGATGGAATTAACTTTATTGATATTTTCTTGATAAAAAAAAACACTAGTGAAATTAATGAAATCAATTATGTGCAGGCAGGTACTATTCTTAAAGGAACTTTACAGGAGTGATATGTAATTGTGTATAGAGGGGCAGACCTAAGAGAGCTAAGAAGAATTGCAATTACAAATCTAAAGTCTCATACCGGGGACGAAAGTTGTAAGAATAAGTACTGGCGTTTTTAGGCAATTAGTTGTAAGATTAAGTATTGATCTTGTGTTATTGTTAATGTAGTTATGGTTTGAATGCTACTCGTTATTCTTTTTGGGTAAGTTGGCTGTTATGAATGATGTGGTAGGATGAATGTACTTTATGAATTGTTTTGGATAATTCTTGTCTACTTTATTAATTAGTTTTCTTTTTTGACGTAAGTTATGTATTGGCTATTTATGAACAACCATTTATAAACGGTTGAAAGATGCATGTTATTATGGGTTATAGAAAATAAAATAAAATGACAAATAAAATTTATCGTCACCATTAATTTAGCGAATGACAACAAAATAAATTGCCATCAAATATTAAATATGATAATAAAATAAGTTGTCACAAAAAATTTAAATATAAAATGGTGATCGTTGTTGTTTCTTATACGAAACAATGGAGGCAAAAAAAAATTGTCACCATATTTATATGGCAATAAAAATCGTCTCCTTTGCATTTATATATAATGACAATATATTTTGTCACGTAATTTTTTTAAGATGACAATTATTATTGTCTCAATAAAAATAATAGTGGCAAAAAAAATTCGTCCTTATTATTTTTAAATAGTGACAAAAAATCGTCTCTATTGATTAACTAATTGATGGCGCTTAACATTGTCATTAATAGAAAGTCGCCTCCATTAGCTAAAATTACGGTGTCAACGCAAGTAGCCACCATAGGACCTATATACCGTGGCGATTAATATTGTTGCCTATAAATTTATAATTGGTGGCGAACAAAATTGTCATATTATATTTTTAGTGACAAGATTTTTCGTGGCAATCAAAAGTCGTCATTGAATGTCAACGGTGGCGATTTTTTCCTATATAGTGACGACTTTTGACGCCACAAAATGACTATTTTCTTGTAGTGAGAGAAGCTGCCCAACAATCCCCATATAAATTGGTCTATGGTTCGGAACCTATGACCCCGTTAGAAATTATCAACCCATCCCTCCGGATAGTTGCTCATGATGTAGCACCACTCGAATGGAATGACGAAGAACGACGATTAGAACTAGACCTTATCGATCAGGCATGCGATTCAGAAATATTGAAGATCATAAAATACCAATGAATAATCAAACGTTCCTTCGACAAACACATCGCCTTGACATTTCTAACCCGACGATCTAATGTTAAGGAAAGTGGAAGCGACTGGAAAACAAGTCAAGAAGTTAGAACTAGCGTGGGAAGGGCCTTTCCGAGTAATCTTTTCCCATGGGAACGGAGCGTACAAGCTAGCTACCATGGAAGGAGATGAGGTCCCGAGAACCTGAAACAGTATCCACCTACGCGAGTTTTATCAATAAGGGTGTCTGATTGTATGGACTACCTGCAACAACTTGGGGGTAGCCGAATTGTCTTTAATACTCGGCTTAAAACCAACCTTGTAACCTTTACAAAATTTTAATGAAGTTTTGTTTTACATTTACATTGGATAAGTTATTAGTTCTACCCGAAATAGTATGGGAGGATGAACTCCCCTTTACCAACAACTCTCAAAGAAAACTCACGGGGTGGGACCCGAACAAAAACCCCACGCGGTGAGACCTGAAACATAACTATATAATAGTATACGTGGAATGAACCCTCTTACACTAACTCTCAAAGAAAATTCACGGGATGGGACCCGAACAAAACCCCACGGGATGAGACCCGAAACATAACTATATAATGGTATACGTGGGGTAAACCCTCTTATACTAACTCTCAAAGAAAACTCACGAGATAGGATCGGAACAAAAACCCCACTAGGTGAGACCTGAAACATAACTATATAATGGTATATGTGGGATGAACCCCCTTATACTAACTCTCAAAGAAAAATCACGGGGTGGGACCCTAATTTGTATAGTATAACCAATTTGCTTGGGATCCGACTTCCACTACGGGTATTCTATGAGAGAGAGTACCGACTACCATTCCCTACAGCTAACGAAGAAGGTGTTTGTCATTTCCCATATGGACTTGATCCCTTCTTCCAATGTATACGAAGGGAGTGTATTTGATAAAAGGTTCATGTCAGTCATCTTCGATTTGGGTTACCAAATAATTCTTCCTTCTCTTTTATTTGAGGTATTTGGTTATTTCTTTGTTCTTGTGTTTGAGCTTTAAAGGGCTCTATATTCTTGATGACTATAGAAATGTCCTTCTGATTGCACTCGCTTAATTATTAAGCCACCTTTGCAATGCCCTTGACACTTTTTCAAATGTGACACTTAGGAATTGCTTGATCATTTTGAGGACCTTCTTGTGGTATTTAAGAAGTTCTGGTTTGTTCACTTGAAACAAAACCATCACATGGCAAAGGATAAGTTGGGAATCTTCGTATATGTGGAGTTTTTGGATTTTTTGCTCTTGGGTGAATTCTAACATAGCTATAAGAGCTTCATATTCGACCTCGTTGTTGGTGCATGAACCTATGAGTGCCAAAGAATGTCGTATGATCCCTCCTTCAAGGACACAAAGACTAGGCCTATTCCAGCCCGAGTTTTAGGGGTTTGATTTCCTGGGATGAGTGTATTGAGGAGGCCCCATCGAAGTACGTTTTCCATATATGCATTTCTTTCATTGTGTGATAGACACTTTCGTCAGGAAAGTCACACAAGAGCGGGGAATTATCGAGTATTGGGTGCATGGCTAGAAAATCAGCCAATGCTTGTCCTTTTATTGCTTTCTGAGGGAGAAATGTAATGTCAAACTCTGCGAGGATCATGGCCCACCTCGCAAGTCTCCCAGTTAGCATAAGTTTTGCCATAAGATATTTGAGTGGGTCTACTCTAGAAATGAGGGTGACCCGATGAGATAGCATGTAGTGCCATAATTTCTTTACAACGAACACCAACACCAGACAATGTTTTCGATGGGGGGTGTAGTTGTGTTCATCCCCCACAAGCATGTGACTTAGGTAATATAGAGCATTTTCTTTCGCTTCTTCATTCTTTTGAGCCAACAACGCCCCGAGGTACCCCTCTAAGACTATGGTGTATAGTATAAGTTCTTTCCCGATGATTGGTGCTGCCAACACGAGAGGGTTAAGGAGATATACCTTTATATCATCCAAGGCCTTTTGACATTTGTCGTCCCATTTGAAGGGGACATTCTTTTTTGTTAATTGGGTGAACGGGTGTATTTTTCCTGAAATATTGGCGATGAAACGTCGAATGTACGCTAGGCGACCTTGTAGCCCATGAAGTTGTTTGGGGTTATTTGGAGGAGGCTTGTCCATGATTGCCTTGATTTTACCCAGATCAATTTCGATCCCTCGATGTCATATGATAAACTCGAGGAATTTTCCTGAAGATACCATGAAGGCACACTTCAATGGGTTTAATTTCAACGCGTGTTCTCTTAAGCGCTTGAAAACAATCTCAAGATTTTCGAGATGTTCTTGATGAGATATGACCTAGACGACCAAGTCATCGACATAACACTTCACTATCTTGTGGATGCGGTCATGAAAGATTTTTGTCATTGCTCTTTGGTATGTGGCCCTTGCATTTTTTAGGCCAAGAGCATCACTTTGTAACGGAAGGTACCCATTGGAGTTCGGAATGAAGTGTGCTTCTGATCAACTTCGTCCATGAGAATTTGGTTGTATCCTACGAACCCATCCATAAAGGAGAATACCTCATAAACAAATGTATGATCAATGATGATTTCAGTCACCGGTAGTGGGAATTCGTCTTTAGGGCAAGCTTTGTGCAGGTCCCTAAAGTCCACACATATACAGATTTGCCTGTTCTTCTTCTTCTTCTTCTTCTTCTTCTTCACTGGAACTATATTGGTGATCCAGTCAGGGGTTTGTTCCTCTCGGATGAATTTGGCATCAATGAGCTTTTGGGTCTCTTATGTGACCTTTTGTTCAAGCTCGATGCGCATACGCTTTGGGGCTTGCTTTACCAGTTTCATATTTGGGTCGATTTTTAATTTGTGGACTGCCACCTTAGGGTCCAAGCCAGGCATTTCTTCATACCTCCATGCAAAGCAGTCTATGTATTCTTTGAGGAGCATTTCGAGTTGATTTTTATTTTTGGGAGACAACGAGGCACTTATGAAGGTTGGCCTTGGGTCTTCTCGAGTTCCGATGTTTCAACTAATTCATCAATCGTGTTTGGGGTGGCTCCTTTGGGGCATCCCTGGAATTTTCGTGGGAGTCTTCTTCATTTTCTTCTTCTATGGTGACCATATGACATGATTGACCACATGCTTTCTGAAGATTTGATGATTCACCTTCTTCTTTTGGTGAAGGGGATTTGTCTTCCTTGCGGGTAGTCACCAGGAGATCGCACTTGAGTTGTTTGGTTTCAAAGATGTGCTTGCTTAAGCGATCGAGCGCAACTACGAGGCACTTAAAGTGTTCTTCATGTGAGAGAAACTCCATTTCAACATCTTGGCTATATCTTTCTGCTATTTCACTTGAGAGGTCGCGTGACACTTGTAGGATGATTTTTGGATGATATTTCTAGATATTTTCTTCGTCATATGCGAGGATGTTGTAAACATGAATCCCCTTGGTTTTGTGTTCAATGACAATTTTGGAGTATAGAGAGGGAGGTTCACTCCTCATTTGTAATGTACTTAGGTCGGGAAGTCCATGCATATGAACATTCGCTTGGTCTTTGATTTGGCATCTTAGGTTTCTTTGGAGTTTTTTTTTCCATTTCAATGTTGACCATGTATGATACATGATTCATGTTTGTTGACACATGTGGAGTGGGAGGATTTTGCCGCACTTTATCATTAAGCATGATTTCGCCCTTTTTGTAGCTTTGTTCCATCCAGTCCTTGAAGACGTAGAAATCTTCAATGGAATGCTCGAGGACTCAATGGTATTTGCAGAAGTTTGGTTCATTTTCTTTGGCCATGTCTTCTGGCTTTTTGCTTTTAGGTAGTTGCAAGCCACATTTGAGGGCTAGTTTGAAGAGTTGGGACACACATTCCCTCTTGAATGAATAGGGTTTGCTCATGTGTTCTTTGAGAGAAGGTCTTTTGCTCCTCGCAACACCATTTGTGGACTTTTTTTGTTTCGATTTGATTTGCAGATGGGTAGGCACCTTTGGTGAACACAACCTTTGATTCAGCTTTCCCGCCACGATATATAATAGTTGTTGCTTCTGTACGAGTAGTCATTTGAGGACATGTTACTCTCCAAATAGTGTACCTTGTTGATAAGGTCACGATATGTTTGGATATTGGCCATTTTGAGGTAGGGGCCCAACTTGCCACATATGTTCTTGATGAGCATTTCAACCGTCGTACTTTTTGGGACGGTTTGCTCACATTTGATGTTGAGACTTCTCCACCTGCTGATGTAATCAACCATCGTCTCATTTCTTTTGGGCATCGTGCTGAAGAGATCGGTCAAGGTGATTTTGTTCTCGACCATAACAAACTTGGCCCGAAATGCATCTGCCATGTCATCTCAGCATTTGATGCTTCCTTCTTCCAAGGAGTTGTACCATGTGAAGGCGACTCCACATAAGCTTTGGGAGAATTGGCGTAAGAGCAATGCTTTGTTGTACATCGTATCCCGGCATGTTGATTTGAAGTATGAAAGGTGTTCATCGGGTGTTATCTTTGATCCTTCGCCTGTGAACTCCTTGAAATTTGGCGCCATATAGTGTGGCGGAAAGGGTTCATTGTCGAAGTGGGCAGGGTATGGTCTTCTTGTCTTTTGACTTGGAGGTGCGGTGGATATACCCGCCATTTAGAGTTGTTGGTTTATTATATTTTGGAGCTCCCTTTTTGAGAAGGTTATTTTGTCTCCTTTTGGTTTGGATTGGGTTATGTGCGAGGATTCAGCGGTCTTGGCATGCACAGTTTCCACTTGTACCACATGGGGCTGTTTCTGAGCCATTTGGGTTGAGGTACTTGGGTTGGCGAGTAATTTTCTCGTGACTTTGTCTCCCAGCCCGGCTTCCTTCATGAAGTCGGTGAATTGGATTAAGAGCTCATTAGCTCTGTTGTTCATTCTCTTGAGGTTGCTGACTTCTACAGGGTGCTTTGCCTCAAGTTCTCGGATTTGTCTTTCAACTTGTAGCCTTATTGCGGCCAGCTCGGCTTCATGGTCGAGACCGTTCTGGATAGGGTCATCATTTTCTTCTTCCCTCTCATTTGTTTCAGGGTCTTGATTTAGGCATTTAGGGCCTTTGTTTTTCCAGCTCTGGTTCCTGATTCCAATGGCATTGAAATCTTTAGGGGTTTCTCCATTGCTACCACTCATCGTCTAGACCGTGTGGTGCTCTTCAAAGATTTCGGGTTTGATTTTGGGTTTGGGGACTCGTCTTTTCTTCGAGCTACCAGTTGGGATTTCGATTTGGAGATTTGAGAATTTGGGTCTCGATGTCACATTTCTGGTGACCTTTTATTTCTTTTTGGATTTTTGTATCTTGGATTTGAATTTGGACATGGGTTTGGTTTTGGGCTTGGGCTTGGGAGTCTATATTCTTTGATTTTGGGCCCAAGATGCTTGAACAAGCTGATGTGTCCAAGCCTTCTAAAGACGCTTTCATTTTGGGTCTTTCGGGTGGAGGGAGCCCTAGCCACATGTTCTTGGCTTGTTTGGGCTAGGTTTTGGTCTTGTTCTTGGTTTAAAGGCCTTCTAGCCCTCTTTTTAGATTTGGGTGCTAGATTTAGGCCAACAAATTCTTTCGGGACTATCGAGAGAGGTTTTGGCGCCATGGACTTGTTGTGCATGATTTGGGTGCACTGGTTTGGGATCCCCTCCATTCTGCTCAAAATGGAGGAGTTGTTGGATAGGTGGCCTTGCTCGGGAGAGCTTGCCCTACTGGTCTCGGCACGTCTTTTGAGGTTGTGCCTTCTGGGAGATTTAGATGGACCAGCCATGGCACGTCTTTTGAGGTTGTGCCTTCCTCTTCTTCTTAGTGTTCAGCCACCTGTGGTGGCATGATGGGTCCAGCCACATGTACTTGGGTTGGAGGCGTAATTTGGATTTGGGGAGACAAAATGACAACCTCTCGGAAGAAGTTGCCAAAATGTAGATTGTGGTGCCCTGGTGGGCTTTGGACTAGTGGGCACATAGCCACCAGGTTGGAGAATATCAGAGCGGTATTGTTGTAGAATGCCATATAATCTACAATCACAAACAAAAGCAAACTCGAAATTTTAGTTAGTAATATTTGTCTTTGAAGTGTAAGGGCTTTATTTGTTAGCCCATATAAATTTGTTTGGCTTGATATTTACAACCTATTTTGGTGGTCGTGTTGACACTTTGACGCTTTTGTCACTTTTGTCATTTTATAATTTATTTTCAGTTAGTGTATTTAAAATTTGTTTATTGCTCAAAGGATATAGGTGAACAAATCCCCAAAGGAGTTGCCAGATTCTGTCGGCGCCCTTTTCGTCCCACCGCCCCGGGCTCGCTCTCAAGATATACATCTCTATGCATGATGAGAGATGAGGCATTTTATTTGGAAAAGAGGACAGGTCGCTCCAAATGCCCGTGATCTGTCTAGGTAGACTTGGGTGCACACAGTCATTCGGGGTTTTGTTTATTTTTAACCAATAAGGTCCTAGGTTCAATGTCACGGTCAAACGCAAGCCCCTGCCATTATTTACATGTGGGATTATCTCAGCCCTCAATACCTATGATTTTTTAGCAATGTGGGGTACACTGAATGAAAACTTGAAAACGACATCTTTAAAAAGTGACTTAATTTGGGAGCGACGTCTTGATTATTAAGCCAATTTTAATTGTTTACTAACTAAGATTTGATTTCATCTTTGCTCCTATCTTCTTATTTTTGATTTAAAACATGTTCCATTTAATGGGAACGAGTTATTTGAAGTATTTTGTTATTTTATTTTGATATTGTCATTTATGGAGATCAAGGTTTTTATCTATGAAGATCAAGGTTTTAAATAACGGGTAGCGGTCCGTAACGGTGCAATATTCATTTAGTGTGCATTTAGTGGTATAGCGACGATATAACAGTTAAAATTACTAATATAACTAACGTGAGTATCAATCACTGTCAAATACAATACATTGATGCACAAGAACATAATAACTGCCACAAGAAATTGACAAAAACATGCTTATTTCAAAAGTTAAAACAATTAACATTTAAAAATCTTACCGCTATATCCGCTATATTGTCGCTATATCCGCTATATCGGTGTTGTTTAAGAAATATCTTGCGACCAAACCAAAATTTCCGCTATTTCCGTTATATCGACGCTATTTAGAAGCTTGATGAAGAAAAATGTCATTTATGGACATGTATTTTTTTAGAGAATTTATCATTTATGGACTTTTTGGATGTTTTCATTTTTTTGTGCCATTTTGGACCTTTCAAGATATCTTTGAGTATTTTATTACTTTTTGTGTCATTTTTGGGTTTTGAGAGATGTTAATGGACTCTTGAATATTTTTTTATTTTCTGTCATTTATGGACATTTATATGCTTTTGTTATCTTATGTCATTTATGAATCCTTTGTTATTTTTATGTCATTTATGGACATTTATGTAATTTTGTTACCTCATGTCATTTATGAATTTTTATGTAATTTGTTATTTTATGTCATGTATATACTTTTGTTATTTTTATGTCACTTATGAACCTTTAAGTATTATAAGTCATTTTTGAACTTTGGAATTCATCATTACTTCATGTCATTTATGTACCTTTATGCATTTTATATATTTCTTATACCATTTTTGGGTTCTGTGAAAGGAAATGTCATTTATGGACATTAAAATGTTTATATATATTTTTAAAAAAATATCATTTGTGTCATTTAGGGACCTTTATATTCATTTTATTATTTTATGTCATTTATGGACCTTTGAAGACATTAAACAAGATATGATTTTTGATGCATTTTTAAATTTGTTTTCATTTTAAAGGACCTTGATACCTTTATTTTACATTTTATTTGAAAGTATTCCTATGTGTACAAATGAGAAATAGACTTTCATCCCCATGGTATTGTTAGTTAAGTGACCTAGATGACCAACCTTTTGTGATGATACTCTTGTTTAGTTTTATGTATTGGATGATTTATATGATTTTGTTCCTTGAGTTTGGATATTTCACGGATCATTTGAGTTGAGGACTCGAATTATGAAACTCTGTGATTGGTTATCAAAACTCTTATAAGTCCATAGTCTTATATCATTAGCATGGAACACTGAATGATTATATATAGACTAGTATGTGGATTAATGCATGATCATGTTTCACATATCACTAATACGAGGTATTTGTTTAATCACATAAATATACATGTACGGGGTACGTGATATTGGACATGACCCACCTTGACTTGTTGTAGAGATTGTGTTTGTGTCATCAGCAAAGTCATAAATTAGTATTATTCTATTATCTGAGATATCATAATTCTAGATAATTAATGTATATTTTGTGCGATTATCAAACGTTGCTTTTAACCGAGGGTTATAAAGATAATTTTCGAATATACATGAATTATGCTAGAAGTTATGGATAGTCAATATGATATATTTTGTCCGTCTCATTTCATATGAGATTAGTAATATCTCTGGGACCCTTGATGCAGTGATAATTGTTATGCATGCATTTGTGACTACTATTTTTATCACCTAAGTCGGTCTCCCCAGTTTATTTGAGATTGTCACCAGGAGTGGTCTCAGAGTAAAGTGCATAATTTGGGTGCATGGTTGATTCGGTTCTTCTATCATCCTTCTTAGGATGAGGAAGGAGTTGCCTGCGAGGACATCTTTCCTCGGGAAGGATTTAAGAGGGAGTCCTTGCTCGGGAAAGCTTGGCCTACTTGTTTCAGCGTGTCTCTTGTGGTTGTGCTTCCTTTGGGACTTGATTGGCCCAGTCAAGACATTGTTTGTTTTGCCGAAGTCGGTGATGGTGAAGATGTCTTCTTCCTCTTCCATTGTTTGGACTTCATCCACCTGAGATGGCATGGTGGGTCCAGCCACCAGTGTTTGAGTTGTCATTTGGACTTGAGGAGGGAGAATGACAACTTCCCTCGATAAGCTACCAAAATGGATCACATATTACCCTGGTGGGCAAGTAGCCACCATGTTTGAGAATACTGGAGCAGTATTGTTGTAGAATGTCATTTCTTGCAAACACAAACAAACACAAACTTGGCGCTTTAGTTAGTAATATTTGTCTTTGGAGAATAAGGGCTTTGTTATTTAGCCCATATAAGTTGGTCTGGTTTAAGGGGTTACAACCTAGTTTGGTGGTCGTGTTTGACATTTTGGCGCTTCATCGTTTTATTGCCTTATTATATTTTGTCATTCGGTATGTTTGATTTAGTTTGATTTATTATCACTTGAGAGATATAAGTGAACAAGTCTCTAGCGAAGTTGCCAGATCCTGTCGACTGCCCTTCGCTCCTTGGAGGTGTGTCCTTTCCTTCTTCTTGGGAAAAAGTGGACAGTTCACCCTGAATGCTCGTAATTCCTTTTTGTGACTTGGATGTACGCAACCGTTCAGAGCTTTGTTTGTTTTTACCAATGAGGTCCTAGGTTTTGATATCTTGGTTCGGCACAAGCCCCTGCCATTATTTAAATGAGGCATTACTTCAGTCCTTAATATCCATGATTCTCAAGTGATGAGAAATATACTGACCGACACAAGTCAATTTTCTAAAGCGATTTGATTTGATTTGAAAGCGCCAAATTATTTTTAAACCCTTTATGATGACCATTTTGAAGGATATTACTAACAAAAGATTTTATGTCATCTTGCTCCTATATTTATTTTGCTTTTCCTCATTTCTATTTGTTTGAACATGTGTTTATTTGTACTTTGTTTGAGCATATGTTTGGATTTTATTTATGTGTATTAAGATATATGTTTAACATTGACAGAGGACATGTGTTTCCTTATAAAGGGATTTTTATTTTTCTTTTATTTTCCTTCTTTTTGAATTTTTATGAAAGATATATCTTGTTTCATGCTTGAATATTATGTTTTCATGATCTAGGAGTCATGAATCATACTTTTAGTTCTTTTCCTACACTTTTAATGCTTTAAAAGTGTTTTTCTTTTGTTTACATGAGATTATCGAATTTATTTATTTATTGCTTTTTTACAAGATATATTTGATTTGATTTAGATGTTTTATATTTTGAGATTTGTTTGCCATATCATGCATGAAAAAGGTCTTTGGAAGACATATTTCATTTCAAGATATTCATGATATTTTTTCTTACATAAAAAGGCTTCATAAACTTGTGCAATTCCCTTCATATTTGCATATTTTTAGCAAAAAGGAACTTTGTACAAAGGGAGACCTTTAAACAATTTTTTTTACTTTTAACATTTTTATTTGAGAAATTTTGATTTATTTAATAAAATATTTTATGAACATTTTATTTTCTTTAAAGAAATGAATTTTGTTTTATTTATACTTTCATAAAAGTATTCATTGAAATTATGCACATATTTTTATTTTTATTAAAACTCATAACATGAAATTTGTCTGTTTGAACATGTTTGGCATTTTTAAGGAAAAAGGAATTTTCTTGTATTTAATTTTATGAAGATACACCTTTATTTAGAAAGTATTCCTTTTATTTTTATTTGAAGTGAAAGTTTAGGATTCTTTTTAGATTTTATTCAACAAATAGTATTTTATAGAAATTTGATTTAGGAAATTTAATGTGATGTTTACTTATTTGAAAATATTTATTTGGATTTTTAACATCTTTATGAGAAAATACCCTTTATATTGGATTTTCTGAATTCAGATATAAAGACATTTTTATGCATTTTTATTTAGGCTTTTATCAATTTTATTCTTTTATTGAAAATAAAAGAAAATAATGTTTATTTGATTTTTAAAATTTACCATGATATAAAATGCTCAAAACATATCAAAAAATCACTTGAAAATGTAGAGCATGAATTTAGAAAAATATACATATTTATTTCAGAATTTTTGGACTTTATTTGCTATATTTACAAAATTATACAACATAAAATACAAAGAGATTTAATTTAGCTGTATGATTTGATCAAGACTTTAGAATTTAGGTTGTTCGATCTCAACATACACTTTCTCTCTCTCTTCTTCATCTTCTTCTTCTTCTTCTTCTTCTTCTTCTTCTTCTTCTTCTTCTTCTTCTTCTTCTTCTTCCCGACAGTTTTGACCAAAGCTTGATTGGAGTGCTCCTTTGATATCGTGTGAGTTTCAGGAGTCAAATGGGCCCACTGCGGGCGGTCATAGATTAAATTTTTTTCGAATTTTGAAATTTTGTAGTTATCAAATTGATTTTAAAGCTTGCATTTGATTATTTTGAGTTCCAAGAGCATGTTTGAAGTGTTTTTTACATCTCAATTTCATTTGCATGGTTGAATCCGTTGGTTTGGGTCGGGTTTGAGTTGATTTGATACTAGACTCTCATAATTTGAGTTTGATTTTAATTTCAAAGGGCTCAATTCAACTTCTTTTGGTCTAGACATCATCTACAAACATCCAGCAACCCTTAATTTGATTTTCCATGTTATGATTTGGTTTTAATTTGATTTATTTCACTAAGAGGGGCATTTGGGATAAAACAATGGAATTGGAGTTTAAATTTGAATTTTGGGGCATCAATTCAACCTCTTTTGATCCAGAAAAGTTCTTAGATCATTAGGCAACATCAAGCAAGTGTTCATTTGGCTTGGAACAATTTGCATTTGAATTTAATTGGATTTGCTACACTTTCAAGGGCATTCAGGGTCAAAACAGCAAAATTTCGATTTGATTTTGGATTTCAAGTACTCAATTCAGTTCTTTGGGGGCACTACAAGCATTTATAAGCATAAGCAACATCAAATCAACATGCAATTCAATTTGCTACTACTTTAATTTGATTTTGATTCAATTTCAGCACAATTTGATCAATTTGAATGCTGGTTTGAGGTTTCAGTGGCTAAACTGACCTTTCAATTATCAACCCAAGTCCACAATCATGTGCATAAATATCATCCAATCATCACACAAGCAATTCAAGTCAAGCTCAGCTCAAATTTCCTAAATTTGGTTCAATTCAGTTCAGTTCAATTTGGGTTATGCTGAGCACCAAACATAAATCAGTTCTAAACAAGCAATCAAATCATGAAATTGAGTTTGATGATTGATCTTTTTTTGAAGACTGGAAAGACTCAAGACTTGAAAAGATTCAGAAGACTTTAAATTTTTTATTTGAAATTGGGATTCAAAAAGGGAAAGAACCATTTTCTGCTATTTTTCGTTGATTTTGAGATCTGAATTTCTTGAAATTTGTACAAAGAGTAGATCAATTTAAGTTGATAGCTTGAAAATATGGATGTCAAGCTACAAGTAGGTACAAAAACCTGGATCTAACTCAAAGTTCCAAAGGATTTAAAGAGGTTTCAATTTGGGTACCAGATAGGTGCAAAATCACCATGTATTTGTGGCTGATTTGAATTTTATGGATGCAAATCAAAATTTAGTTGGCTGACATGGGTGGTTGATCTTGGATTTAGGTTTGTCATGTCAAAAGAAGCATTTCTATTTTTGAAATTTCAGATTTGGACAAGGGGAGCTATTTATTGCATTTAAACCATATTTTTCTGTGATTTTTCAGAAATCTAAGATTGAAATGGCTTCAATTTGAAAACTGTTAATCCAAAAATTATGGAATTACTTATGGAGGTTTATACAAATATAATGTACAATCTTGCAAAAGGTATTTGGATTTGGGATTGAAACAAGATCTGTACAAAAATAACAAATCTCCGACACCTTTGGATCAAAAGGCTGAAAAGAGGGATTTGGTTTGGATTTGAGTTTGGAGGCTTTAAAGCTTGATTTTACACTGGTATACAACTGACTATACACAATGAGACTTAAAGGAAGCATAACAAGGGATGTATTTCAAATGCTTGAAGGATTTGAGCATAAGAAGGGTATTTGAGGGTAATTAGGGCAATGTTTTGGTTTGATTTGATCATAGTGCCTGATTTATGCCTTTTTAGAGCTTGCAAATGGCTCAATGCCTCACTAGATCAAGAAGAGACTTCAACACAAAAGAGAAGGTTTGAGATCAGAAAAGGTGAGCCAGATCTAGTTTGAGATGAATTCAAAAGGGAGAATTGATCAATTGAACTCATGTTTGTGATTTAAAAGCTTGTTTAAATCATTTGCAACATCAAAAATCAATCATCAAAGAATTTCATGCATACAAATTTTGAATTTAGATCGAAGCATCAACACAGCAAGATCAGAAAGATTTCAACTCAGATTTTCATTTCACAAACAAGCAATTTACAGAATTCATAAAGTAAGCATATAAATAGGCCTTTCTCTCTACCGAACTCAACACCACTCGCCTGAATTTTCAGATGATATGTAGGTGAGAGCAAGAAGGCTAAAGATAGAGGTTTTGGTAGACGACTTCGCTTGATTCGAACTTGTAGGAAATGTTGTATGAAGATTGTGCGGGTAAGGGCAAAGATTTGGTTGAGGTTGAGCACTTAACTTTCTTGTGATTTTCCTCATGTGAGCATAGTTGTGCATACACCTCTTTAGATTGATAAGTAAGGCCTTTTGGCTTGTAAAGCTTCAATGAGCTCATGGCGCCATTCCATCCGAGTTTCTTAGACACCATCCTTAAAAGCTTCCCCATAAAATCTTCATCACTAATATTAGAACCAATGTCTACAAATTCATTCTCAAAAATAGTTTATGATAAAGACTCTCAAAAGATCGTTTTCTTCAAACTTCATGTTTTCTAACCTTGTTGCTAAGTCAACTTTACAGTTCTTTTTCATGTGTTCATTATCCTCATATCTAAGTACTAAGACATTCCAAATTTCTTTGGCATTTGTAGAGTGAGTGAGAGATAGTGCAACAGTCTCATGAATTGAGCTAAGTATAGTGTTCATGGCATTGTCATTTGAATATTTGAGGTCTTTGAACTCTTTGATCAAGGTAACACCATCAATTTCATATTTGGTGTCCAACCATCCTCTACAACTTTCTAAAGCTCAAGCAGACTAAGATAGTTTAACATACATCTCAACCAGAAAGAGAAGTTCTTACAACGTACACCGAAGATTGGTGGTTCTGTCACAAACTTTAATTGTGTCATTTTTCACAAGACAAGGTCAAGAACTATCAAGATTTTGACAATTAGCTAGGTATGAATCTGTGAGCTCTGATATCGATTGTTAGAATGGAGTCTAAGGTCAAGTGCTAGTGCGAAAACGTTTTTAACAATAACAATTCAAACTTTTAGACCTTAATCACCTAGCTAGAATTTCACAAGCAAGCAATAAGAGCAATTGAGCAAATCAAGATAACAAAGTACAAGTATAGTAAAGAGAGAGTAAAGAGTATGCGAGATCAAAAGAACACAAAACACACCATATAACGTGGCTCGACCTACCAACAAACTAAGCTTACATCCACGGGACTCCAGGAACAAAAACTTTTCGAGACCGATTCCACTAAACAATAAGTGTTCTTTACAATTGCGAAACCTATCTTTGGTTTCTTCTCAATAAACAAATTAATCTTAGATTTCTAAACCTATGCAATGAGCTACACCACTCTACAAGGTAAAAGGTCTGATTGACAACACAATTAAGGATAATGATACACTACTTGACAACAAAATGTAGTGCACCAAAAGGTTAACTAAGCTAGCAAGAATAAGTTTTCTCAGATTGACAATTAGATGATTGTAGCTATCCTAAATCTCTTAGATTAGGAAGATGTAGGAGAAGACTTTAGTGCTCTTTATGATGCTCAATTGAGTGTTTGTAAGCTTGGAGAGGGTTTTGAATATCTTCCTCGTTCGCACCCCAAGGTATATATAGACTGCTTGAAGTCTTAATGTCTTAAAATCTTGTCCTTGCATTATAGATTCATGCAACCCGTTACAGAATTCGTTATAACAGGTTGGCAGCTTTCCATATTGCCCTTCTCTGCTTGATTCACTGACTTCTAGGTCACCCGTTATAACGGGTTAGTGATGCGTTACAGTAACACATGGCTCTGGAAACTCCTCTGTTCTTCAGCACTTCTCCTGTTCAACTCGTTGTGACGGATTAGGCACTCGTTGTGACGGGTTAAGCACTCGTTGTGATGTGTTGGGCACCCGTTGTGATGAGTTGAGCATGCGTATGGTAACACATGTCTCTGGAAATTTCCAAATGGCTTGCTCTTGATGTCTTTGAGTATGTCTTGACTTGTACATGCATGTTTGAGCCTTTGCATCATGAGTATGTACTTGTATAAACCTGCAACTCACCAAAAAACAATTTTGCAAGATTAATATTGATTTGTTTTGCAAATTGTCAAACAAGAAATGAGTTTAATATTGATTTGTTTTGCAAATCTAGTTAGTTAAGAAGATTGCTATTGAATTGTAATAACTTGTTTGCCATCAAATATTGAATTGTGCACTAAATTGCAAAATAATTCTAGAAAATTTTAAAGAACCTTACTCACCCCCTCTAGGGTTCAACAATCCAAACATAATGGATAAATCCTCTAGAATAATGGTCATCTCACTGATAGATGAATGGAAAGTATGGGTCTCTGAATTCTTATGCTCAACGAATGCACAAATAAGTCCATCACCCCATTTGAAATCCCCGATTAACTGTTGCACCCCTAAAATTATGCTTGTAGTACATATAGTTCATACCTTGCATCTCAAGGTGGCATGTGGTACCCGTGATGTACCACCAATCGATCCATCATCACACCATCAATCAATGATCTAAGACACGATTATAAACAAATTGAATTTAGTATTTATGTATTGTTTAAACTAATTGATATATATTTTCAGATATTGACTCTAGTGACATTTTAACTTCTACAACTAAGCAATGTTTATTGATTAATTTAAATTTTCCAATGAGTTCAATCTGAGATTTCACTAATCACTGACATTAAGATCTTAATCAAGACGAGAATCAACTTAGAATTGCTTAAAAATGTCAAGGAGAAGCATATACGCTACCTTGGTCTAGAGGATATCAAAGAGGGAGAGACCACATAGAGAGAGAGGTCGCGATATTTGGGAAGGGCCGAATCGAGATAGAGACACGACATGTTTATTCACTTAACGAGTACGAGATACATGAACGCATGCATCTAAATGCTGCGTGTGGAAGCTCTGTTACATGCGTCCACAACTTGCGATTTTCTACCCACAAAATCTGCAATGTGTGAATGTGCGTTTGAACGGTGCGTTTAGATGTTGGTTTTTCTGCGTTCAGAACTTAGCAAATTTTCCCGATTCGACTTGGTCCTCATCTGTGAACGCTCGCGTTTACGTTGAATTCCTGAATGCGAGCATTCAGAATTTAGGGTCATGATTGTCAAAGATTTAAAATTAGAGTTTATAGAGGTAATTCTTATTTTCTTAGGGTTAGGAAAAATTGTAAGTGCAGTCTCTTTTCTTTTTTCTTTTTCTGTGTTGCTATTCAGTCGAGTCGCGCAGTCGCCGTCTTTTTCTTGTCTTGCTCAGTTATTTGTCCATTTATCTCCTCCTCTTTTCTTTCGAGATCGATCGATTTTGAAGAAGAGAGACTAGACTAGAGAGATGGAGGAGGGGAATGCTGGTAGCACAAGTGGTAGTGCTAGTAGCGTTAGGCATGCGCCGCCGGACCCCACGCTGCCAGCGCCGTGGAAGGGGCTGATCGACGGCGCCACGGGCAACCTCTACTTCTGGAACCCTCTCACCAGGGCTACACAGTACCACAGGCCAGAGACCTCTGCAAGTGTAAGTGTAGGTGTAAGTGTATGTGCATTTATGTGTATGTATGCATTCTCCTCCCCTTGCTGCTGTATCTCCTCATCTAATCTCATGAGATCGATCATTAGGGTTAATTTCTCTCCTCTATTTCAGGATCCAGTTGAAATGCAGCAGAATGCAGCTCCTACTTCTGCTGCGGTTGCTCCTCTGCCCGCACCAGCACCAGCTTCTATTGCAGCTCCTTCTCCTCAAGCCTACCGTCTCCACCATGAAATTGCTGTTCTGGTATATAATGCCTATTGCCTTTTTATTGCCTATTGATTTGATTTGAAACTTGTACAAATTATTATTATTATTATTATAGAGAATTAGAGCGATAGAGAGATTGAGATATTGATTTGATTGCCTTAACCAACAGGGAACTGATGTCCCTCTTCCCTTCACTACTTTTGAATCCACTTGCTTCCCCCCTGGCCTCATCCGAGAGTTGTACAAAGCCGGCTTCAAACACCCCACTGCCATCCAAGCCCAATCCTGGCCCATCGCCATGCAGGGCAAGGACATCATCGCCGTTGCTAAGACCGGCTCTGGTAAAACCCTTGGCTTTCTCATCCCCGGCTTCATCTCTCTCAAGCGTCTCCGCAACGACCCCAAGAAGGGCCCCACCGTCCTCGTCCTCTCCCCCACTCGTGAGCTCGCAACCCAGATTCAGGACCAGGCCCTCAAGTTTGGGGGACCTGCCAAGATCACCACCACAGTAAGTAATTAGAGCACTTCTTCAGTTCATTCTTACAGTTCAATTCAATTCAATTTTGAGGTATTTTATTTGCTTACTTAAATAAACAACTAATGCAGTTTTAATGTATTGTTTTTAGTGCCTGTACGGAGGTGCACCAAAGGGCCCCCAGCTTAAGGAACTGGAGAGAGGGGTGGACGTGGTGGTTGCCACCCCCGGCCGCCTCAATGACATATTGGAGATGGGGCGCCTCAGCCTCCAGCAAGTGGCGTACCTGGTGCTGGATGAGGCCGACCGCATGCTTGACATGGGCTTTGAGCCCCAGATACGCAAGATCGCCGCTCACCTCCCACCCCGCCGCCAGACCCTCATGTTCACCGCCACCTGGCCTCAAGAGGTCAGGAAAATTGCCTCCCACCTCCTCCGCAACCCCGTCCAGGTCAGCATCGGCAGCACTGACAGCCTTGTCGCCAACAAGTCTATCACTCAGCATGTCGAGGTCATCAGCCCCATGGAAAAACGCCGCCGCCTCGACCAGATCCTCCGATCCCAGGACGCCAATGCCAAGACCATCATCTTCTGCTCCACCAAAAAGATGTGCGATATGCTGGCACGTAATCTGCAGCAGCACTACGGTGCTTCTGCCATTCACGGGGACAAGTCCCAGCCGGAGCGTGACTCTGTCCTTGCTGATTTCCGCTCTGGCCGCTCTCGGGTGCTAGTGGCCACTGATGTGGCGGCCCGTGGGCTCGACATCAAGGACATCAAGGCGGTTGTCAATTATGATTTCCCGAACGGAGTCGAGGACTATGTGCACAGAATTGGCAGGACTGGCCGTGCTGGTGCCACTGGAACTGCATTCACTTTTTTCTGCGACCAAGATGGAAAGTACGCCACCGACCTTGTCAAGTTGTTGGAGGGGGCTGGTCAGAAGGTGCCTCCCGAGCTCAGGGAGATGGTTGGGCGTGGGGGCTATGGTGGGCGACCACGCCGTTGGGGATCATCGAACAATGGTGGCGGTGGGGATAGTGGAGGTAAATGGGGTGGAGCTGCTGGTGGCTGCTCGAATGGTAGAGAAAGTGGGAATACTTGGGATGGGGGCTCCAATGGTGGTGGCAGCCGCAGTGGCTGGGGTGGTTCTGATGGCGGATGCTCCAATGTTGACAACAGAGGCTCCAGTGGTGGCTGCAATGGCAGTACTTGGGCAAGTTCTGGCGGTGGCAGTAGCTGGGGTGGATCTGGTGGCAGCAACAGTGGTTGGGGTGGGTCGGGCGAGAGCAATAGTGGCAGCATGAGCTTTCATGAGAGGTAAGTGTGTTGTATTTGATTAAAATTTACTATATTTGAAAATCATGTTTTCTGGGCAGGTGTTTGTCAGGAACTCTCCTGAATGAATTGCATATGCCCATCTTGTATCGAAACAAAAAAATTGTAAATAATATAAATTCAATTTAATATAAGAAAACAACAAACATGTCTTAACATAGTTTTCTGGGCAGGTGTTTGTCAGGAGCGAAAGAGCAGACTGGAGCCCGCAGTAGGAGCAGGAGCCCTATTAAGAGTTCCTTTTAGGCAGTAGTCAGCTAATATCATGGCCAACCTTTTTTGTTTTGCCTCATTCCGGACTTTGCAGGGTTATATATTGTGGTTTCCCCTTTTTGGTGTTGGCCTATTTATCCAGTAGATATCATGTCACTAATGTGTTTATAGTAGAAAAATGCTAATGTTTTTGTCGTGGCCTAATATCTCTGCTGTGACTAGTTCATCCGTGGATACTTTTAGCTTTTAGCTTTTTGTCATGGCCTAATATCCGTGGCCGAACATAGCCTTATGATTACGAAGTTGAAGTAGTAGGAAGAGATGTAGGGACGAACCATCTGTTGGTTGTTAATCCGTTGTAGATGAACAACTGTTATTTTATCCTTGTAAGTTCGGACCAAAGATTGGGTATTCTCTCAGATGGAATGGTGTTATCAATTACTAATTTGTTCATTCACCTTGGCAGCTTCTGCCAAGATTTCAAAAAAAAAAAAAAAAAAAAAATACTAATTTGTTCATTACTGAAGACCTGAGAATAACAACATTTCAGTCACTTGAATTTTTCTGACATGACACATCAGAAATTTTGTTAACAGGTTCACGCTGTACACCAGCAGTTATTTGATATCCAACCATTTCATGCTGCCACGACTAAGACCTGCAATTGGTGCGAGATTTTATTTACTATATGGTTCTAATGGCTGCATTAATAAATCCTTACATATTATGGCCATCAGTTAAAAAGTGTGAAAACCTTTCACACTTTCTGCTCACAGTGCAGACAGAGACAACTACATTGACACCCCTACACCGTTCTTCCTCCATAATTCTAATGGAGATGAACTAGTTACAGTTAAAGACTTCGTCATACATGACGCATATGCTTTTCAAGTTATAAAAAGCGTGCTCCATTCACAATCATGAATAAAGGCCTCGTTACAAGATTTGCTTCTCACAAAACCGCTTTGTGAAAAGCAGCAGGATTCTGATCCTTTCCCATTTCATGGCACTGTGTTGTTTTCCTACGGTGATTTCTGCTTGATTTTATTTACTCTCGAGTAGAAGAATACACCAGCAAGTGCAATTCCAGTTCCTGCAACAGAAAGAAAGCAAATCTATTCATCCAATCAACTAAAAGAGTAAGAGGGCTCAGGGGCGTGTGGCGAATGCCATAATAAAAAAACAAACCAAGGGAGTTGACAGGAGAAATGGGAGTTCGGAAGAAGAGAAGGGAGGCCACAATCACAACCACTCGCTTCACGCAATTTCCCACCGAATGGGTCACGGGCGACACATGCTCCAGTAACATGTATCCTGCCTGTTTTAATCGTTTCATTAGATCATTTGATTTTGATTTGACTTTGCGAACAATTGTTTATTAAATGTGACTAACCTGTTGATATGCATGGAAACAAAGACCCGCAAGAAGAGATCTAACATAAATCTCCCTTACATTAAGTCCCTGTAAGCCGGGGTTCCAAAGGAAAATGTCAGGCATTGTGTTGTTGAGTTATCAATTACGGGGAAAAGAAAAAGAAGAAGAAAATTAATTCAAAGAGCAGTTGAATCGGATGCACCTACAGAAGCTTGCAGATAAAACGGAGTGAATGTGACACCTTCTGTAAACACCATTAGAAGCACGGAGAGGATGAATGAAAAGATGGTGACTAGGGAGAAGAGATTTATGTTGTCAAGAGATACCTAGAGAAGGAAAAAAAAAAGAAACAAATGATGCAGCTTCATTAGATAATAATTTTACATTTGAGTATTAACTATTAAGAAAGAAATGACTTGAAATAAAGGAGTACCTCTTTGTTAGTCATGAGTTTTTTGCTGACAACATTGCGAGACTGATTGGCAAGGTTGGAAGCCATTGCGCTCCAGAATCCAATCCTGATTGTGTTGTGTTATTAATACCAGAGTCCAGGCATTAGGAAAAGAAAGCAACTTAAAAAAGTACGAAAAGGAACAAACCAATTGAAAGAAGCTTCAGTGAAGGAGGCAAGAGCAACACCACCAACAATTGGAATCAGTGCTGCAATGGCCATCCCCGATGGACGCTGCATCACAAACACAGACGCAGACGCAGACGCAGACAGAGATGAGAGATACTAATTAATTAGAGCTGAATAGGAATAAAAATGAAGAAGGGGAGGGGAGGGGAGCTGACCTGGTGGAGGAAAAGAGTGGAGAGGAGAACAGAGAATAAGGGCTCCATGGCCTTGACGGTGTGCGTGAAGGAGACTGCCACCTTGAGCAGGCTCATGTTGGTGAAGGCGTTTCCCATGGTGTGCACCGCTGCCAGTGCCGCTATCACCTGCAGCTGTGAATGCGAATGTGACAAAGAAGAGAAATTGGGTGGCTTGTGGATATTGGTGGCCCACATGAGCAGAACGAGGAGAGAACCGACGCCGAACTGCAGCGTGGTAACTGTCATGGGGAAAGCATACACTTTCAGCACCTGCATTAATTGTCACGAGTTTAATTTAAGGAAAAGGAAATGAGCAACAGAAGAATGAACGAATTAGCTAGCAATGATGGATTGATGGATGGAGTTAGCAACCTGTTTGTTGAAAATGTTGAAGTAGATGTTGAAAAGATTCCAGGAGGCAAACATGAGCCCCAGTGCCATGACGTGTCCTAATCCATTGATCTCCCTCCCCTTCCCTTTGATGTTCCCCTTGATGTCAGTGTCATCCTGCTCTGCCACCGCCAGCTCCGGATGGAGATGGAGATTAATGAGATTGATATCGAGGCTGAGGTCGGAGGTGGTTGTCACAGGAACAGGAACAGGAACAGGAACAGGCACATGAGGCTGATGCTGAGGCCCCACTTGAACTCGGAGTGGAGCGCAGGGGACGCGCAGGTGCAGGCGCGGGGGTGAATATTTGAGGAAGCGGGGAGACCGACAGATTCTTCCACCATGATGATGATGTTGGTGATGTCCTCTAAATTGGACCTGCACTTGCATCTCTAGTTCCCTTTTGATAAGTACACAAGTACAGAGGAGGAGGAGGAGGAGGAGGAGAGGAGGAGGAATAATGGTTAAAAAATAAAATTAGCTCAGTAAATCAAGTGTTTGTTGTGTTATAAGTAGGAGTTGAATGCAAATGCGCATCAGCATCTCCATCTCCATCTCCTATTAATTGGGATTTAATAAGGACAGCGCAGCACTGACAGCAGACAACTCCATCCATCCATCCTTCCATCAATAAGTCCACGTATCAAATCCTATTTGCATTTTTCTTCCTTGCATTCCTTCCTGCTTTGCGTTAACCCACCCGTGTTTCAGTGCACATTCATTCAACTTCCTTTTCTTTCCTTCTTTCTTTCTTTCTTTCTTTCTTTTATTTTTGTCCTTTATTCCTAGTCCAGATTCATTCACCAATCTGAATCTGAATCTAAATCTTTATATCTGACCCCACATGCAATTTGCAATTTTGTTGCAGTGCAGCCGCATGCCCGCATCGATCACATAATAATAATAATTAATAATTTAGTTTCTGGTTTCCTGCCATCAGCCATCATGTGTTACTTTATTTATTTATTGTATATGTAGTTTCTAGAATCTCTCCGCTTGTGCAAGGGAATGGGATCTGATGCTGCGCGGACGGTGTAGCACAGCATCAGAACCGTCCGATTTTCAATGATTTGCATCAAGATTCGTGTCAAAGTATAAAGACCCTCCTGATTTTCATCTCTGGCGGTCGATCGCAAAATTGGCGGTCGATCCGGACCGTCCACATGCTGTAGCGCGGTACTGCGCTACAGCAGATCCGGGTCCTTTGTGCAAGTGCTGCACCCAGAAATTAATTAATTAATTAATTAATTAATTAATACAAGAGCGAGGAATGAATAAATGATTAGAGATGACTAACCTGCCATGTGGGCGCCCAGTGTGGTATTCACCAATATAACTCTTGGATTAAGGGGAGCAAGTTAAAACACTTGTATGTCATATATGCTCAAATTGAGGACCATTAATTTCTTGACTTGTTCAATATTGTTTGAGATGGTATCAGCACATCCAGCGGAAACCTTCTGATGCACCGGTACGTAGTGGAGTTTTAGGCCGCGTCGAAAATACGAGAAGAGGTAGGAGTCGATCGAAATTGACATGGGCAAAAGCTGTAAAAATGAACTAAAAGGCATGAAATGTCTACAAAGAGTTGGTGTCAGATAGGAGTGCATAGAAGTTAGCGATTCACGTACTAGAACTGAGACGAACTAAATTTTAGAAGTAATGTTATAATTGTAAGACTTTAGTGCAGGATTAATGATGTAGAATACTAGTCTCAACTTATAATCGGTAGAATAGTGTATTATTATTATTATTATTATTATTATTATTATTATTATTAATATTATTATTATTGTTATTAGCATTATTATTATTATTATCATTTTTATACTTCTATTTTTACTATTATTTTACTATCTGTTATTGAGTTTCATTTCTGGCCTATCCCAATTTATTTGGGAATAAGAACTTTGTTGTTGTTGTTGCTGCTGTTACAATTGCTCAATTTATTGAAATGCCTAATTGTTGTATTATTTTTCAATTAAGGAGGAGCAAATTAATAGACTTGTTTTACTACATCCCCACATTTAGGAGAGCTTAATATTTTTGTACTGTGCCATTTTGCCAAGTTTTGCAAAAAGGAGGAGTATGTAGATGAGTGCATCATGTGTTAAGCATGCACTTACAAGGGTTTTGCAAATTGCCAAAAGGAGTTTGTTGGATTTAGCTCAACCTTATTTGACAATTTGCAAAATCAACATTGAACTAACATTTGCAAAAGTTGTGTGTTTTTGTATGTACAATGGGCCCTTTGTGAAGTCTAAGAAATGTAGAATAAGTCAAGAACATGTAGAACAAGTCAAGACAAGCACAATTATGTAAGAATCATGCAAAACAAAGCAAAATTGAGGCTTGCATTACTGTAACGCCAGGAAAGACGTCACAGAGATTGAGAAGCATTGTAACAGGATCCAAAAGTGGTGTAATGGTTCTGTAGAAAGGGGTCCAGAAGGCATAATGACTGAAGCTCAAGAAGTATAAAAAAACTGAGACTTGCCCTAATTTAACACATGAGAGAGGCATTGTAACGGTTTGCTGCAGACTTGGGCCCAAAAGTCAGTGATGCGGTATTTTCAAAAAAATATTACTCAAGTTTTAAACATAAATATCGAGTGTGGTTGCAAGTGAACAATTGTCGTTGTGTACTGTTAGGTATCAAACACAAGGACAATTTGATCCTTAGCATGGACTCGATAATTAAAACCCTAAGCGGAGAAGAGTTGGTTGAGTTGAATACTGTTTGGTATCAAAGACATAGGGCCTTAGGTTCACCAATCACTTATTTCGATTAACAAAACAGTAAAGGTCGATTTTGTAGGAGATTTTGTAGGAGTAAAGGTCGATTTTGTAGGAGATTAAGTACACAAGGCCTTAGGTTCACCAATTACTTATTTCGATTAACAAAACAATAAAGGTCGATTTTGTAGGAGATTTTTTAGGAGTAAAGGTCGATTTTGTAAGAGATTAAGTACATAGGACCTTAGATTCACCAATCACTTATTTCGGTTAACAAAGGAATTCCTATCACCATTGTTGTTTGTATGGATTAGGGTGATTGAATTTAGGTATTAGAGGGTGATTTATCACTCTAATATCGTCACCAATATAATTCTAGACCAAAGATTAGTCAAGTCCTGAATCTATATTATCTAATAAAACATTTAAGCAATGAATGCATCAATTTTGTCTTTGGTCTTACTTTTTTTTATGGACAAAAATATCCCTCTCAATTTAAGTTGCACTTCAGTGTTTAATTTGAATGTCAATTAAAATCATTTTAATTATATTTCTATTTTTGCAGCTTGCATGAAAAGGTATATATTTGGCACATTAAAAATTTAGAAACATAAAAGCAAGTTTTGCAATTAGTATTCGACATCTAAGGGAAAGAAGGGAATTCAGTTGCGACACATAATCTTCTCTGTCTTAAATTCTTTTAAAACTCGTTTTACGTTAAGCCATAATTAATAGCAGATCTTTTCTTCGTTATTCTCCCATTTATTCATAGATTCACCATGATTTCTTTTCATAATGCAAATCTATTCTGATTTTTACTAGTTGGGTTGCATGATTTTTATTTTTATTTCATTTCATTCCTTGTATGTACAAGCAACTCTCATGCTGAATATATTACAGAAATAAAAAGAAACGTAAAAATCCCCCTTAATTTGTAATTTTGTTGGAATTCTCTTCCCTTCTCCCTACTTTGATCACTTATATATCAATATTTAGTATCCACATAATCTCAGTTATATACTAAGAGCTTTGGATGTCCAAATTCGACGACGGTCATGATTGATTTAATCAAATTTTGAAATAAAATTTATTCATTGAATGTCCTGTCATGATCACGATGGTCAAGATTTAATCTTATTAATTTTGCTCTTCAACATATTCGAGTGTTGTAATCTCGCCACAGAATCCTCTCTCCTATTCAATAAGAAAAGCATTTTAATGTCAATAAAATTTCTGTTGTTGTACAATTAATTTGCATTAATTATCTTTGCTATATATTAAGCACCTATGTTGTCTTGATCCTACAACGATCAAGATTTAATTATTAATTTTCAAATTTAATAATAACCATAAAATTCGCATGTCCTTATCTATAAACGGCTAGGATCAACGCACTAAAATTTTAGTCCTCAACATCAAAATCGTGCATATTATTATGCCACATATATACTATAAATCTTGTCTCCACACTAATATGTACCTTTTCTTTCCTTTTTTTAATTGACGCTAATTCTGCATAACACCTTACCTTCCAATTGCGGGTTCTCTTTCCCTCTCCACTCTCGTGCCCATCTCCCACCTTACAATTATGCACCTTACCTTCAAATTGGTGCTAATTCTGCGAATATATTACACATCATGAGGTCCATGAGTCATTCTTTCTATTTTTTCTATAGTATTATTCGGCTTAACTCTAAAATAAATTTAATATCAAATTGCTCTTCAAGAGGATTTTTCATATTTTTTTTTCATTAGACGTAATTAAGCAAACCAATGTTTGTAAATGAATTCCAACCAATGTTTGTAAATGAATTCCAACAAATGTATTTTAAATTCATTCATGTACATTATTAAAAAAATAACATCTTTTTTTAAGGAAAATATGTCGTATGTATGAAAATAATGTAGACAAAAATAATATAGACGAAAATAATGGATTAATTTTGAAGAAAATCTAATGTGATGTTTACTACTTTAAGTCTTTAATACTCTCAACAGTAGAGGTTTCATTTATGAATTATGTGGATATTTGGAGAAAATCTTACCATCTTTGTTGACTTAATGGTACTAATATTTTATTATTAACAAGAAATACATATCTATACAATGCACTGGTACAAATAATGTCACACCACAGAAATATTAAGTAGCTTAGGAGTGTTAATTCCGCCACGTGTACTTGTTTACAAGTACACGAAATGCTTAATTTATTATTATAGAAAAATGTGATATTAACAAATTTTATATAAATAGAGGAACAGCACACACAGTGAACACAATACATGAACATCCAACAACCAAAAATATATAGATATATACGGTGGCTTTTTACAAAATTTACTGCGGAAGCTAAAGAAATATAAAATACATACAAAGAGGTCGGTCTCATCAAAGGACATGAGCCGATCCTCACTAACCTACTACAAACTACTCCTAATCGAACGAGACAAAAGAAACGAATCAGACTGAAGGTCTACAAAATGGAAGGCACCGGAACTCCATCCTAGCGCTCTCCTCCTGGACTTCAAAACAGCTCCTGCTCATTACCTGGACCCCACAACCAACCGTGGAACGTGAGATAAAAATCTCAGTGTAGATTAAGGTCCAGCCTTTGGGTTTATATCCAATTCAGATTGGACCAAATTACATTTTTAAGGAACTTATCTTATAGTTTAATTTACTACGCCTAAATGTGTCCAAATGAACCAAAATTTCCGTTTTATTACTTAACATATATAAAAAAAAAGGACGATACGAAAATAAACCCAAAAGTTGTATGAGGAGTAATAATATACTATAAATAATATGAGAAGATATCAAGCTCCCAGTCAAATGAACAAAATGTTCGAATTTAAAATCCCGGTTGTAGGACATCAAGATTCGCCCCTTAGGCGTGGGGCACTATACAGCAGCCCTCGTAACCTAAGGTTTTGTTTTAGGCTTGGGGCACTATACAGCAGCCCTCGTAACCTAAAACGAATTCTGAGTTTCCAGAACGAAACGCCCTGGTAAAGCAGAGCGGCTACAAAAAGCACACACTCGGTCAAACAGCGAACCGAGATGCCTACCCTCACAAACAGAAAAGATTACAAAGAAAACACTCGGTCTCAGCCGTCATATGGAAATAAGGAACCGACTACCCGTTTGAAAAGAATATAATAAAAGGGAACTCCCTGTACTAGTTAAAGCCAAGGGGAGCCCCAGACTTCCTCTGTACCAACCAGGGGCCAAAGGAGGAAGACCTTCGAATATTAGGAGATCCCGAAATATCGGCTAATAGAAAAGTATATATAAAGAACGAAATAGCTCCAATACGTCACATATGACACGCATATTCTAAACTGAGAAACCGAACCTTAATCACTCAATTGAGGAGATATTATAATACTATTTGTTAATAAGGATATTGAAAAGAAAACTCTCAATCTGGCACTACGAGCCATCAAGTGATGGACATCGTTGGTGAGAAGTGATTGCGTGTCCTTAAAGACATCCCGACGAGTGGATCCCACGGGCATTGAGCTTGCGTACGTAATCCAACCGTCACGATGCCCCCAGACTACACCCAATCTAAGTCTCACCGGCCCGACACTCATCACTCCCGACGAAATACATATAGTGTTGAGATACGCATTCTACCTATAAGTATTCTAATAGCTATACAATCCGTATATCGGATCTTACATGCAATTATGAGATGCACATGACATGCAATGCAGGTTGGTCTAAATTTATGGTGCAGTTACCGGCATGCATAAATGACAGTTCAAGTTCTACGGGCCTGATTATTGATTGTTTGGAAATTTGGTACCACAGTTCCGTTTGGGTAAGTCTGGTAGGTTCTAGTTATAAAAGAGAGGGATATAAACCCCAGGAACCACACCTGGAATGAAGTGCTAGCTACTCTATCGAAGGATCTGCTGCGTCTACGCTGACCTCAGCGTCGTATGCAGCTGCGTCAGTCTCGTCCCCTGTGTGCGGGTTCGAGTCGACTAGGTCTCCTATTTATTTATTTCGAGTTTGTTTAATTAGTCGAGGGACTTGTAACATATTAAGTGAAATCAAATGACAATGTAACGGCGTTTGAGACGTCCTTGATGCTCCTAATTTATTTTATTCAATATTATTACTTAGTCAAGTCTTGCGTGCAGTGCTCCCGGCTGCACAGTGAGTGTGGGTACAATCACGTGTTTCTGTCCTTTTTATTTAAATGTGGTTCTGAGTGTGTTACTATTCTCATTATTCAATGTGACGTCAGGACGATAAGGCAAAGAATGTAAATAACACATCACGATGAAAGCATGTTATAAAATCAACTACTTTTAGTTGGACTTTTATTATTTAACTAATCAAAAGAAGAAACATAAATAGTTAATTATATACTAACGAATATGTGTAATTATATTAGTTATGCGTTTATAGAGGAATTGATCAATATATATCTATCATTGAATTTAAATATTTACTTAGTCATAATTATGTGTATTTTTATGTATTGTATTAATGTTACTTATGTACTTATATGTATCGCCTAGAAGGTATTATATGTATTATAATTAATTAGTCGTCTTACTCTAGATATTCGAGTGTTTTTCATAGGTAGTTTAGGTGTACAATATATTCTATGTGATATATAGAGAAATTGATCAATATATAATATTATTTATATAATTATACTTAGTTCAATATGGTTGGTGGTGATTCGAGTGTACTTAATTAAATATATATTTATATATATAAGTTCATATATAAGTATATATACATATATATATATATATATATGTATAAACATATAATCATATATAAACTTATATACATGCTCGTATATATGTAATTTATTATTTGGTTATTTTGTATATATATTTATGTGTATATATATATCTATATATATATATATATTTATATCTATACATTACACTTAGTAACACTTATAATTACTTAATTATATTGTTTAGTATTATGTCAAGTTTAGTTACTTAATTTATTCGTTACGCATTATTAATAAATCAAGTGTCATCATGTCAAATACGACGTCGTGCCAAACTACTATCCTACTATGTAACTGAGTCGTATATTATACGTTATATTGTTTATTGTGATAAATATAGTATAGAAAATATATAGAAACACAAGTTGGTTATTTTTAATTATTTAATGTTTGTTTGTGTTAATCCTGTAGTGGGATCAGAAGTCCGTACTCGTGCGTCATAGCCGAAGCTCGTGCTGCACGGACTTATGGTCGTCATTTCCCAATATACCTTTCTCGGTCCCTTTATCCTCGGGTCTAGTTACTAGGTGTGATGGGTAGGGCCACCGTATGTGTAATATCTGTCTTTACCTAATTCGGCCTGAACGGGGCCCAAGCCCGAAAATACCTAGGATTATATTGTTATATTTAAGGGTCCATTAATACGATCGTGTAGTATCTGTTGGTTTCAATGGCCAAATTTTATCTTTTAAATTCTCTTAAGCTCAGTAAGGGTCAAGGATCAGTGGGCCAGAGCCCATTATAATTTTCTAAGATCTGTTAAGGGTCCAGCGGGCTTAAGGCCTAATTTAATTCACAAAAATTCCTATGTTCTGCCTCTTAACGGATTAAAGGCCCGAAATTGCTCACATGGGCCCAGTCATGACCTCTGGGTCCAGAACTCACGATAAATCCTTATTCCTAATACAAACGATATAAACAAAACCCAGCACATAAACGACATACTGCACAGGGGCTGGCATCCTTGTGCAGCACCAGTCCAGAAGCATAACACAAACCAGCACAGGCACCCATGTGCCCGAAATTACCAGCAATCAGAACCCTTAACCCATGCAACCAACCCTATCAGAAAAAAATTTATCATACTGCCATACTACTCAGTATTCGGGTCATAAGCACAAATCAGATCAGTTCTAGTGTGGAACAGTTCATATCCAAGAGTATCAGCAAGGTCAAACAACATCACAGACAGTGGCTCGATGGCCACTGTCATCAAAGTGAAATCAGTACACAGGCCCCGAACCCAAAAAGAATCAAGACAGCAAGGCAACAACAAATCCAGCATTTCAATCACAAGGCATAGTACTAGCAAAAAAACCAAATCAGTTGACTGTGTTTACCAGTAAGAGTTCGTGAGGCACGATCGAGATGAGTGAAACTGCGAGGCCAACACACCCTCGTAGTAAAGTTCTCCTCCTCCCTGTCTCGGGGCTCAACTCTCTCTCTTTAATAGCTTTAGAATTATCTATACTCAACGCATGAGTGTCCAACCGAGCAAGAGAGAGACAAGGGGGGAGAGGTAAGCGTTTTATAGGAAAGGAGGAGAGGGAGTCGGGTAAGGGCCTTCGAGCAGTCATCTCAAGCACTCGAGTGTTAGGCTCGAAAGTCAAAGAAAGAGAGAGGCTGTAGTACACACTCGTATTAATGGCGACATGCTGTTCAAATAGCCAAGCAACAGAAGGGTGCGAGCTCTCGATTGGACAGAGAAACGAGAGGTGACAGAAGGCAAATGGGGGATGCGAGGAACAGGAGAAGGGGAAGGAAAATTAGAGAGTTGGCAGGCAGCGCATTTAATGCGAGGGGATCGGTCGAGCAGAGGAAGAAAAAGAAATAGGCGAGAGGAGATGGGTGAAAGAGACAGGAGAAAGAAAGGTCGAGAGACGAGTCGGTGAGAGAGGGGGTAATGAGGGAGTGGGAGAAAGGACAGCGAAGAGAGAGAGACTGGACGGGATTCGATGGGGAAACTACGTACAGTTCTTCATGATCTGACCCGTTATCAGCGATTACTGCATCGTTATTCGACCCGTTTGACACTTTGAACTGTATTGGATTCACAGAGGATCTCAGACCAGCGGAGTTCCCTAAGGTTTGCTCTGACCGAGGTCGGTCAGGCCCTTTTATGATTCAACTTGTGTGTTCCTAGGTGTGGTCGGCTATTGCAGGACTCATAAGCGACCCGTTGGGTCATAACACATGCTTTGATTAGAATATGAACTTGGAGTACTTGATTTTAATTATTCTGTGGCTGCAACCCTGCTACAGGGCACGTAACGAGTTATTATGAACTTGGAATGGGTCTGATAATTCGTTTTGTGATTATCTGACTTTATGATTTAAATTATGGAAATCTATAAAATTGAATTAGTAGATATTAGACATCGTTGATTAAACTAATTAGTAATTACTTGATCCATGAATTAATGCACATACCTATGAAGTCATTTAATTATGCTTGTAAATGTTATCTTATTTAGTATTATCAAAAACTCTTATTTATTTGTTCAAATTATTAAATATGTACATGTTTCAATCATTATGTCCATTTTATATTCATCATTATTCCTCATTAAGCATTTTATTCAATCCTTTATTTATTTATTTACTCGAAATTTAAGGCTTTAAAATTTTCTTTATGTTCAAGTTTAGTCGTTTAATATTTATTTATTCAATAGATACATTATTATTAAGGTTACAGTCAAGGTCGTTTTGTTAGACTCGTGGGATTTTGTGGTGTTCTAATCATGCTTATCGAGTTCAATCTTTGTGGGTTTTTACAAATAAATATTGCAAATCTATTCGTCAAAATTGATCCAACCCATTTCATGTGTCTTGCGTCATGCATCTTGCATCATGCGTCATGCGTCATGCCTCATGCGTCTTGCGTCTTGCGTCTTGCGTCATGCCTCATGCATCTTGAACAATGCGTCTTGCGTCATGCGTCATGCGTATTGCGTTATACGTCATGGTGCTTCCAATGAAGTAGCGTCATGCGCTTGCGGCAACAGAGTGACGTCATGTGGCTTGCAGCTTCTTGCATCATGCGTCATGCGCCATGCGTCATGCAGCTTGCAGTGGCATCTTGCGTCATGCGGCTTGCGTCATGTGACTTGCAGCGGGCGTCTTGCATCATGCGTCTTGCGTCATGCCTCTTGCGTCATGCGGCTTGCAATGCATCTTGCGTCATGCGTCATGCGTCTTGCGTCATGAGACTTGCATCATGCGTCATGCGACTTTCCATGCTTCTTCATGGGACTTGTGTCATGCGTCTTGAACAATGCGTCTTGCTCAAGCGGTTTGCGTCTTGCGTCATGCGTCATGCGACTTGCATCATGCATTCACTGACCGCTGCCCGCTCTTCGCACCTCGCTCCGCACATCTTGCTCCACGCCCCCGCTCTGTGCACCCCGCTGCCTGCTCCATGCACCCTGCTCCGCTCTCCACTGAACGTTCCATGCTCAATGCTTTCAGAATGTTAAAAATTTACTAAATTTGATTTGCTAAACAAGGAAAACTAAATAAAATACTATCTTAGTTTTACGTTCAGCGATATTTATTTCTTCTTTTTAAAAAAATACTTTAATAAATTATGTTTTCGTCTACATTATTTTCTCTCATTGTTGTGCACGAGTACGATTACTAGTTATATTATAATTAACGAACACACCGTAGTTAGATGCTCCTAAATCACAATACTAGGTAGTTACGCTATTGGTAAGACGACTTAAGTTCAATCCAACAAGTCCCTCGATCAACTAAGGGCCCTTCTTAGATATCGGTAGTGATAAAGTGTTTCTTTTCATTCGGGATCTAAATTAACAATTTCTCAATCAATCAGTTCAAACCCTAAAATTTTAGTAAAAGAAATAATACTTAAACAACAATTAATACAAAGATTTGTTTGCTAGGAAGCAAGTTTCATGCTACAACCTAAAGCCCTAGAGAGGGGTCTCATGGCTCTACAAGTACAAGAAAAGCATCCATTACAACAAGAGAGGGAATATAGAGAGAAAAAAATGATAGAAAAACTGAAGAAATCTCTCACATGATGAAGTGTCGTCTCCTCCTTGTTCACAAACCCTAGATCCTCTTTTTCCTCTCTCAGCCGTCAGGAAGAAAGAAAAAATGCCTTAGGAGGGAGAAGAATGAGGAATAAATCAATCCTAGGAAATTTCATCTTTTGAATCCAAGTAGTTTGGAATTCCGCCCATTTTCTTGGGCCCGCAAAGAATTCTTACGGCCGTAAGAAGTTGTCCTCGAACTTCCTATGATAGCTTGTCAGAAACCGGTGCAGTGCACTTTCTTTGCGCCCTACAAGGAACTTCTTGCGTCCGCCAAGTTGTTCTCTAACTTAAAATGAGTTCAGCATTTTCTTGCGGCCCACAAGGATTTCTTGCGGCCGCAATAATATGTTGAATTCGTGAAGTTGGTTGTCTTTTTCCTGACACTTAGGCCCACTGTAGCATCTTGCGACCCGCAAAGAATCTTTGCTGCTTGCAAAGATTTGCATTTTGGCTCAGATTTCTATGCTTGGTGTCTTGGATTTCGATTTGGGCTCATCTTGCTCCGATTCTCTTGTACATGTATCCAGAAGAACAAATGAGAAATTATCATGAACTTGCATACTTTTGGTCCTAGTTAAACTCAAAAACTAAAAGTATTGGTAAAATTTGCATACGAAATCATGTGTTCTGATATATATAAATTCGGTGCATCAAATTCCTCCACGCTTAAATCTTGCTTGTCCCCAAGTAAGTCTAAATGAGAAACTAGGTTGGTGTGCAATCTTAACTAACCAAAACTATCTAAACATAAAATAAAAATAAATGATTGAGAGTAAAAATGAGCAAACTTGCAACTTAATGAAATTTTAAAAGGTTCTCCGTTTTAAGTTGGGCCTAATAAGGATAATTTGGATTTTTCGATTCTTTTTCACCTCACGAAACACAAGTTGAAATGCAGTTGGGTTAAACCGAGAGACTCTCAAACTAGAGATAACTGAACCTCGAATCTTTTGACCCTAACCCCTCTCACGATGTAGTACCTAAACTCTATTTTCTCGATTTATCTCATGACTAAAAGATTGGATACCACGCTTGGTTAAAATGTCTTTTATGTTCAAAATTATTTAGACCTTGTAGGGTTCAATATCGGTTCCTATGCCAATGATCAAATCCAATATATACAAAGATCCAAGCCCTAATTTCATTAAAAATCACTTGTTTATTATATATTTATTTGTCTGTCAAGCGATTATGTCCTTGTCTCGTACTGGAACAATAAACGATGGCTTGATTTACCCAGACTTTTCAAGGTGTATATTGCATACATTCACTCATAGTGAAGCCAGCGAAATGTTAATCAACTCGATAGATGACAATTTTATGCTTTATTTTTGTTGGGGTTTTTTATGGATGGATCAGTCATAGGGATAAGAATTTCTATTTGAACTCTTCAAGTACCAAATAACTTAAACATACAAGTCAAACTAAACAAATGTGTATCCAATTCAATTGTTCATAAATCAATTCAGGAAAAGCGCTAAGTACGCCATTGTGGTATTAAGCAATCGGTTCGGGTCTTAATTTTCAAAGTTTTTTATTATCAAGGGGACTAGACGCTATCAAATCTAACCTTCAATCTCAACTCACTAGTTCATGGGGTTATACTATCGAATTTTCCAAACTAATTTTTGTAAATTTTTTCAAATAGGCCCAAAATTTTGATCGATTTAATTTCAAAAGCTACACGTTCAACTCATATCTAAACTAACCTAACTTAAATTAAATTAAATTACGCTACTCCTAGATACTTGTCAATACTTTGCGAACAAAACCTTTCATGCTTATTCCATTGCAACGCCCTCGTTGCGAATCGAACAGGCAAAAAATGTAAAAAAAGAGAAATAAGAGAGGAAAGCTTAGAAAATATCGACGTGGTGATATCAGTGGTGGTGGTGCTCATCACTTGGCATCATCGCCCTCGTGATCGTCCGCATCAAAAGGGAATAGATGGCTCATTGGCTTCCTTCTCTCAAGCGTTGGAACGTCCTCGGGTGGCATGCCAAATTGCTTGATGTTCCAGTTGGCCATCTGTCTCGTGAGGTAATACATATCGTGGGCCAAATGTTGGTTTTCATCCGCATATCAGTAGAGATCGTCGAACCTGGTGGTATGAGCGGAGGATAATTGAGTGATCTGGGTACTCAGCTCCGTGTAGTTGGCATTAAGGCATGTGTAGTCCTGATGTAGGGCATCATAGTGTCCCTGAAGGTCGCGAAGGTCATGCTGTGTGCGACTCCTAGAGAGTGGAGAAGTTTTGGTTGAGGGCATTGTAGTTAGTCGACCAACAATTCTGACTCTCCATGTACCGCCTTTGCCAATTGTTATCGAGGCGATCAAAGCGTTGTTGCCACTCGTTGTTGAGATGAGTGAAGCATTGCTCGATGCGTCTATTCATGCCAACCAAGTAGTCCATAATGCCCTGGTTAGTTGGCATGTTGGTATTGTACGCCTGCTGAGCCTGCATGGGGTCGGCTGCGAGTGGTAGCTTCGGGTGCATAATCCAAGTGTGCTGGTTGTTAACGTCGAGAGCTGGCAAGGGGAGTGGCACATGTTCCTTTTTGTATGTGAGATGGTAGTAGATGCCGTCTTGCTCCATCATACACGCTGCTTTGAGATACTTCAAGTTGAGCAGCCATATTTCCTCGTCGGTTTTCACCCGATACACTGGTCCCTCATTGAGTTCCTTGAGGTGGTAGGCAACGCGGGTGACCAAACCTCCTACCGAGATAGCGCCACCAGTGTGTTTATTGGCGAGAACCGCCTCTAAATTTCGGGCCATGTGCGCTCCAACATCTGGTTGCACCCAATTTTTCTTGTGCGCGTACAACATCTTGAAGAGGAAGTAGGTGTCTTGCTTGTTGAACACCAAAACAGTCTCACCCCTTCTGAAAATTGTGTATTCCATGGTCCATTGGAGAACCGAGTGACCGGATGGTTAATGACAAAACTTCGTTAGTTGTTCGCCTCACAGTTCAGGCTAATGATCTGGTCTTCGAAGTGAATTTGCTGACCCATTGAGGCACCGTACCAAGGTAGGCACAATCGAATTTGACACCGTCATCCTGAACCGGACATCAGAGCATCATGTTGAGGTCATCGTTGGAGACGGTGAACATCATCCCATCGAGCTAAAAATAATAAGAGGTATGTTCGTCATGCTCGAAGGTGGATCATATGTTAGAGTTTGGTAGGTTGGGACGGGCTTGAGATCGTCCCAAATCCCGATCTTTTCGGCTTGACCCCGAACATTATGAAAAATACCCAATGTCTCTAGGGTTTGAGCACAAACATACTGTGAAGATGCAATTATTTGGTGTTTGAGTACGTGAAACCGCATTTTGGCCTTTTTGTTAAGTTTAAGCTCGAAATCACGTTTCGTGTTTTCAGGCCAATCCTTAACGGGTACGTAAGCAAGGTGGCTCAAGTCAATCGGTTGGTGCACTTGGGGTTGCAGACCTCCAGCGGCACTGCCACTACTGACAATCGGTATCGTGGGGTTGGTGGTCGGATTAGTCGGTCGTCTTTCTTTTTTTCGATGGCATTATGAAATAGTCTAGTTAAGTTTGGGTAACAAGACAATGTTGGTGCAATTCAAAAATTAAGGTAGAGCCCATAATACCGAAATCTTAATCTAAGAAATTGTAGTTCAAATATCACCTCTGTGCAATTATTTAAGACATAAATTAAACAAGGAGCGGAAGCATAAACTTACAACCGTCTCTTAAAGCCTCTCGCCTTTTTCCACTCAAGCAAGTCGAGAAGTCAGTGAAGACGATTGAACAACACCTCGGTGCGCTAGCGGATCCTTCCAAGCAACTTTCGATGCCAAACATTTCTTCAATGTCACGAATGAACCGAGAAGTAATCTATCAGTAATGGAGAGATAGAGAGAGGCCAATGCACATCACATGTGCCCTATCATAACATACCTGTAGTGATTGGAGACCCAATGCCTTTTGTACTAGTGAAAATGTATCTTGAAAAGATATAATAATTAATACCAAATATTCTTTGGAATATTTGATATTATGTTCTCTCCAATTCTTTTCCACATCACATTTTACTGCTATAAATACGTTCATCAGATTTGATATTGTTTGGAACACAAGTTAGAAAGATATCGATAAAATAAGGCAAGTTTTTCTGCCACTAAGCAGATCTCATGCGGCCGCAATAAATCTTATTGCGATCGTAATTAACTTGGATCCAAACACGGTAGGAAACTTGCCAAGTCTCTTGCGGTCGCAAAAGAGGGCTAGTGCGACCGCAATTGAACTGCTGGATTTTCAGCAGATTCTTTCCAAGTATCTCCTGATCTCTTGCGGCCGCAAAGAGGAACCCTTGCAACCGCAAGACATCTGCGGATTTTCTGTTTTGCTTAAGCTTTGATCCAAACCTTTGGATTTAGCCCAAACAATATTTCTAACTTTAAATTGACACTATTTTTAGGTTAGTGATCATAATCAGTCCATCAACAATTATAATTAATTCACATTAAGTTCGATATGTATTGTTTTTTCTCAAAATCTTAGCGGAATACGTATTATGCCTTGTATAAATTAATCACATTTACGACATATCTGATGTTACTCCTCATAACATAGGTGGCAATATGAGATATATTAATCATATAACATGTATTCCAAATTTTATTTATTAGATTTGATGTCTCAATTCAAACAATCTCCTATATGGACAAGTGTAATCCTTTTGATTACATATATCTGTGAATCTGCAGATTACTTTAACTTTTCTGTCTTTCTTTTCATACTTCTTAACCAATTCAGTCCATCAATTGTACCAACAAGGGACTTAAGCGGTGTCGCCACATTTTCTGTGTGGCCATCCCGACTAAAATCACAGTGCCAAATACGAGTTGAATGACATGAATTAGATTCTGAACATATATTTTGAAAATTACATGAGAGTGTGATTATACGTGCCTATTTTCAAATCGGTCGCCCTTTATCTTTGCTTTAGTGAGGTCAAAACTTTAAAGAGAGATATCAGTGAGATTTCAGAATGTAACTTGCATATATCACAACTTACATAGAACATATATTTCTCCAAAATCAGACTCCCACATTTCCACAAACATTGTGGATATAAAATATGTACTTTTATATGTTCTATCTTTATATCATTGTTTCGTATTCTTTCTTTTATGCTACTAGAATACTTATACAAAAATATTTTTGTCTTATTAAGTTTCTAGTATTATTATGCATGACTCATTTATTGTCTCTCTATACTAAGTTCATTATATGCAGTAAGGTGACCTCTTTATGAAATCATGCATTTAATCTTGAAATCAGATTTTTGTAGGACCTCCAAAACAATTTTCCAACATCTGATATGTGAATTTTATTCTTTTATTTGTTATAAATTCTTTAAGATCTCTTATATGCATTCTAAAAGATCTTATACATTTATTCTAAGTATTTTCTTGATCATGTCGGCATATAACATGATATCCTTATGTGTATACATCAACATGTCTTATGCCTATAAGGCATATAAATATTTAGACTTTATTGCTTTTAAATCAATCAGGGACATTTATCTTAATCTTTATTCTTTATTCACTAAGACATATTTTATTTATGTTTTACTCCCACATAATCTGAACAATATGATTTACCAAATTTGACTCTAGAAAATGAGTTCATAATTTGATAATATTTTATTGAGACTCTTAACTACATAGATATTATTTTCTTTGTGCAACGTAATAAAAATTCTTAAGTTGCATTTTATAGATTATTTCATCTATATTACTATTTCAGAAACAATCATCCTTAATATCTATTTAAAACTTTAAACACGGTGTCATTAATCTTTTTAAAGAATTTTTAATGAAAAAATATTTATAACTCAAATTTTATATATGACAAACTTTTACCGACCAAATTTAACTTTATATTTCTCAACATCACCATTTCAATTCCGTATTGTTCAAATTTTCATTTGTATCAAAACAAGTCTAATACTTAAGGTAATGAGGAAAATATTCAATTTGTCATTATAAGTAGTTTTATTTTTCTGTATATAAGATAACTTTCAAGAGTACATAACTATTTCTCTTGTCATGTTTTATAGAAAAACTTGAAAACACGTCTTTATAGTTGTAATCTTTTCTCTCTAGTAAATTTTCTTTTGATAGTACGAAACTATTTCTTTAGTCATGTTTTATAAAAAACTTGAAAACACAACTTTATAGTTTCAATCTTTTCTCTCTAGTAAATTTTGGCGCTTGTATAACATTTCTTTGAGTATTCCGACAATCGAAAATGAATTATCATTAAAAAACAAAAAATACCTTATTCCAAAAACCCACCGGATTATAGCCAATGTCATCGCAAGAAGCAATGCGTCGATTTGGATCTATTTTGGGTATGTCTGTGTTCTTAATGTACTGTTGAGTATTTGACTGCATCATCATCCAACGACACAAAATATCTTATTCCAAAACACCATGGGCTTGTAGCCAACATCATTGCAAGAAGCAATGCATCTATTTGAGATTGTTTTCGATCTATATGTGTCGTTGTTGAATCTATTATTCGAGGTGGAGTTGCTTATTGATAAAAGATATATTTTGGATATACCTTGACCAGATCAGAACTTTGGTCCTAAATCATGTATTCACTAGTCTTGACACGAAATTAGAATAAAATTAGAGCTTTGGCCCCAAGATTTTATTCTAATTCATGTTTTTCTTTTTGAAAAATAGTTAATTGATCTTAGTAAAATCATATCTTTTATCATATCTCCCCCACAAACTCTATACTCTCAATGAATTTAGTTATTTTATCTAATGTCTCAATTCTTTGCGTTATGTAGGTTTGTAATAATCTTCAAATACGTCTTTAGTGAGAATTCATAGCTGTTTAAATGTCAACTTATATTCTTTTTGTTCAATTTGTACATCTTTAATAATTTACGATTATTTAAGTGTCTAGTTTTATTTGAACATATCATATACCTTAAAGATTTAAATATACATTCAAATCATCTTTGTGGTTTAATAAGTTGCCTTTAGTAGGTATTGAAAAAATATATGTTACTTTATGCTGCATTACTTTAGACTTCTTATCATAGATTTCATTTGTGACTTTAATTGTATCATTATATCTCTCTTTATTGCGAATAAGGTTCGACAATATAAATGACCCTATTCATTTAAAATCTATTATTCTCCAAAAGTCTTAACTTTAATGATGATACTATTATGTATTCATATCTTTGATGTCAAAATAATACTTTTATTCTTTCTATTATTCATATTAAATGGACCATAGATATTTTGTATTACATGACATCTCTGGACTCATATTTCATCGTTTCGATTTCTTGGTTTGACAAAATCTGTTTGATAAAAAAACTTGATCGTATATTTGACAACTTGATGGTTAATTTTATTCCAAAATAATTGATTAAATTTTGCAAAATATACACTAATTATAGGCTTCACCTTAAAGATGTACTAAAATGAAACTTGAAATTATCCTGTTTTGAATCATAATGAACATAAATTTCTATTTCAAATTAAGTAAATCTTAGTACTTGTGTTAGTTAGAAACATAAATATAATTGTGAAATGAAACTTGAAATTATCCTGTTTTGAATCATAATGAACATAAATTTCTATTTCAAATTAAGTAAATCTTAGTACTTGTCTTAGTTAGAAACATAAATATAATTGTGATATATATATAAAAAAACTTTCATGTTTCATCATTTCAATAAAAATATTGCATATATGTTATAACTTAAATAGTGTTTTCTCAAAATATTTAAGTCTACATAATTCATATAAAATTAAAACATTTAATTTTCTTAAAGGATGATACCTTATTTCACATAGATTCAATAATTCAATTTTCCAAAATAAACTTGATGCCTTCAAACTCATCTCTTATTTGACAATTTGCAAAGCAAAACATTACTAACATTGCACAATTGAGTTTTGGTGAGTTGAAGGTTTATACAGGTACAATAAGATGATGTAAAGGATAAATCTTGCATGTACAAGTCATGACGATCACAACAATACCAAGAGCAGTCATTTGGACAAAAACAGAGGCTTCACAGAGCCATGCATTACGATAACGCACGGACGATCCGCCACAACGGGTTCCCTACCAGTCATTACGGGTTTCCCCACCCATCACAACGGGTTCTCAATTCATCGTAACAGATTGAAGAGAAGAAGTGCTGAAGAAAAAAGATTCTCACAAAATTGACAGAGGCTTGCGTTACCATAACGCATCAGCACCCGTTATAGCGAGTTCCTAACCCGTCACAACGGGTTCCTCCTCAGAAGGGCCCAGAAGTCAGTGAACCAATCAGAGAAGGACAAAACTTGGAGATCTCCGACCCATTACAACGGGTTCTCTATTACTGTTACACAAGAGAAGAAAATTCAAGATTGCAAGACTTGAAGAAATGCCTTGTCTATATATACCTTGGAAATACGAATCAAGAAGATTAAGAAAACCCTCTTTAAGGTTTGAAATTTGAGGTTTGAAATTTGAAAGTTCTTTGGAATTTGAGGTTTGAAAATTTGCTACTAACCCAAATAACATTTTTGATAAAACAAAGTTTATATTCATAAACTTAAATGTTATTTAAGACATATTCTTGAAGTTTTCAAATTTATTTCCTTCTTAATCTATTTTAAAAAGCCATTTGAAACTTTCTGTTTTCTGGCGTTGTAACACCAGAATTGGCGTTATAACGCTAAATATGAATGGCTTCCATACTTAGCCAATTTCGTGATTTCTTGCACTCTGGCATTATAACACCAAAGATAGCGTTATAACTGTATTTTCAATTTAGTTTAGAATTTTACTTATTGACTCCCAATTTGTAATTAGCTAAAATTCTAGAGATTAAACCTAATTCATTCCTATAAAATCTTGACTTCTTGAGCTCCAAATCTTCCTTGGTTTAATATCTTTGCTCTTTTGATCTTGCTTCAAATCCCTACAATAATTTGGCTGATCTGTCTTGTTTTGTTCTATGTTGTTTTCTTGATTTTACAATATGAAACTTGTTAGGTTGCTACTTGGTTGTTGCTTTGAGAAACTATGGTGATTGGTATTTTTTTGGTGATGTAATAGTGATGATATTATGAACTGAGTTAGGCTAGAACTTAGATATGTACTAGGACTGCTTGTTTCAATGAAACAGGTGGGGTTTCCCCCCCACTCTTTAGTAAAAAAAACATTATAACACTAGATTCCAGCGTTATAACACTATCTGTCGAAAGATTGTGAACATAGGGTTTTGCAAGATAGCATTATAACGCCAGTTTTTGCATTATAATACCAACTTAGGATGAATTGCTTAAGGAGTTGTTGGTATGACATTTGCTAGCGTTATAACGCTAAAAGTAGCATTATAACGCCAAAATTTGAAAGTATGGCTGTAAAGCTGAGTCACAGTGGGACTGGATCCAGCGTTATAACGCTGGATCTGGCGTTATAACGCTATAAGTTGTCAAGGTTAGATTTGTTGTTGAATTTCATTTGGACTTTTGGAATTTACTTGCTATGCTTTTGGACAAATATTTTGGACTCTAATTAGAGCTTACTCTACTAATTTTATTTTCTTGTGATGCACATATATCAATCATTCTACAAATCCTTAATTTAACTTAAACGAGTGATTGAAAACTTCCTTAAGCCATGAGAAGATTGATGCTTTAGTTGATGCGATGATTCATGGGTTCTTAGCTTCTCATTTTGCACATTTGTCTCTTCAATATTTCCTTCATACTTTAGACTTTACATCATACATCTCAATCACAAACTTTTTCTCGACCAAATTAGAAATATTTGCATTCAAATCAAAATAAAATAGCTTCAATGCAATCAAAGACTTTGTCAATTTTGAACATTTTATATATTTAGCTCCCCTAAAATCTAAATATATGGCATATAATGTCTAGGAGCTTTATTCAAGGGTCAAGGTTATTAAGTTAGAGTTTTAGGAATCAAAACAATATTTAAGTTGTTGTTCGATTTCCTAAATTTGCACTCTAATGAAATGTGACCTGCTTTACAACAATAATTGCAAAATGCACGTGTTGGATTGTTTTCGTGTTTCTTTGCAAAACGAGTTTGAAAATCAATTTTTAAATCTTTGATTTGACTCCTTGGTTGATAAGTGTAGTGGTAGTTTTGTGTGTGTATGTTTGAACTCTTTGATTGTTGATGAACAATTCTAGGTCTCTCATTGACTTTAGTACTAAATTTTGCAAGATTATTACTTTTTAGTTCATACCTCCAACCGATTGATTCTCTATTATAAACATTGTTGGACCAAGACAGATCGAAGTAGTTAGAGACCGGTTTGGATTTAGCATAATCTTTATTATTAAAACGGTATCTAAAGGCACAGTTGGGTACCTTTTTACCATGTTGAGATTGTGAGTTCTTGTCCCTTTGAGTTGGTACTTGCTTACTCTTTTCTTTCACATTTTGAAAGTCATTAGAGGTTGATGGGGCCAACTTCTTTTTATAACCTAAATCCGATTTATCGTGTGGCTTTTGTCCCTCATACAATTTATTCAAATCCTTAGTCATGGAATGTTTCTTCACAAAACACAAAAAATGATGAAGCTTAACGTTGTTTTGCAAATCAACAAACTGAAGAAATTATTGGATGTAAAAGAGGAGAGAAAAGAGATCAATAGAAAAGAAAGAGAGGAGGGGATGCCTGTGGGGTTTTTAATGCGAATGGAAAAGATTAAAAGAAAGAGAGAAGATAAAGATTCGAGCTAGAGGGGCCTGTGGGTTTTTAATGCGGAGAGAGAAAAGAAAAAAAAGAGTGACAACGAAAAAAGAGGAAAGGTGAGAGAAAGTGTCAAAAAAGAGGAGAGATAAAAGAAAAAGAAGAAGATAGTGACGAAAAAAGATGAGAGGTTAGAGAGTGTGTTAGAAAAGAAGAGAGAGAAGAAAAAAATAAGGGAGTGACGGATAAAGAGGATAGGCGAGAGAGGGTCTGAGAAAAGAGGAGAGAGAAAAGAAAAGAAAAAAGAGAGTGACGAAAAACGATGAGAGGTGAGAGAGTGTGTAATGAAAGAAGAGAGAAAAGAAAAGAAAGGAAGGGAAGTGGAAAAAGAAGAGAGGTGAGAGAGTGTGTCAGGAAAAGAGGAGAGATAGGAAAAGAAAAAAGAAGAAAGGAAATAGAAGGAAAATAAAAGAGGAGAGAGAGAGGAGGAGAATTCGAGAAGAGAGGGAATTGAGACAAGTGAGAGAGAAAAGGAATAAGAAAGAGAGTGAAAATAATTTTTTATACCGTATTAAAATTCTAATATTAAATCAATGTTTTATTATTGGATTCTTATAAAAATCCAACATAACGTTCAAATTTTTTTTTCCAGAAGTCAGAACAATTTATCACCAGATGTTAGTTAATATTTGAGATTACTATTACAGAAAATTTGAATAATACCGATTTTGCTAAAATACGATGATAACTGAGCAGTGATAAAACACATTTTTGTAGCAGTGTGCATTAATTCAGTACACCGTTCCCCATTTAATGAACCATACACAACAAAACATTCAAACTTAATAAAAAGCAATTAAGGGTAGCGTAGAAGGGTCCCACATGCCACATCACATCCAGTCTAACCAGAAGAATTCGTGTGGCCAGCAGCCCGGCACCGCACCGCACCGCACCGCCACCAACCAACCAACCAACCAGCGCTACCAATTCTTCGCATTCTGAACTTAATTCTCAAAATCAATCAAAGGAAATTGAATTTCAAGCGGACTAGCGGAAGGGAGATCGATGTGAATTTGATTGATGGGTTTCTATTCTTCTTCCTCTCCATGTTATTCTTATTCTTACTGCCGCTCTTCTTCTTCTTCTTCTTCATCTTGGAATAATTATGGGAATAATCGGAATAGGAATTTGAGGATGGTGAGGAGAATTAGATTCCATTCACTGAATGCATCTTCTTCATCATCATTACCACCATCATCAGGGCCTGATAGTTCAAGGCATGGACTCAGCCGCAGCGCCGCCTACTCCCTTATCAAGCAACAGCTCGCCGTCGCCGCCAAGTTTGAGGTACGTACGTATGTACGTACCATTCTTTTCCATTCTATTCTATTGTCCTTGAATTAAATCCGGAAGAAACTAAATGGCAATTAATCTTGGTAGGACTATGAGGAGGCAGCTCGATTGAGGGATTCACTGCGAACACTGGAGGAAGAGGAACCCGTGTTGCGTCTGCGCAACCAGCTCAGAAAGGCTGTCCAAGAGGAGAGGTATCAGGAAGCCGCTCAGTACAGAGACCAGTTGAAGGAACTAGCTCCCCATGCGCTCCTCAAATGCTCCAGTGATGCAACCACTCTGGTACGCAATTCATTGATTCGTGCATACAACGCGTATCATATCATATCATATCATCTCATATCACATATTTCCTGTGGTATCATTTCCAATTAATTAATATAATGCATGATGTCTGTGTATATATGTTTCCAAGGGCATTCGTGTCCAGGTGAGGAGCGTGTATGTCGAGAGCCGCAGCCGGCCCATCGACGCACAGTTCTTCTACGCCTACCGCATCAGGATCACCAACAACTCCGGCCGCGCCGTGCAGCTCCTGCGGCGCCACTGGATCGTGACCGACGGGCGGGGCCGAGCAGAGCACGTGTGGGGCACAGGCGTGGTGGGGCAGCAGCCCGTTATTCCCCCGGGGGCGGCCTTTGAGTATTCGTCTGCCTGCCCCCTCGCCACCCCAAGCGGCCGCATGGAGGGCGACTTTGAGATGAAACCGCTGCTGCTCCCAGACGCCGATCAATTCTTCACGAGCCAACCAACCCAGGAGGATAAGAAAAAGATCAACAACAACAACAACAACTCGTGTGCAGCACCAGCATGCACTTTTAACGTCGCAATCGCCCCATTCTCCCTCTCCATCCTCGGCGATGATGGCTCTTCCTCCTCTGTTTTCCTTTACTAATTAATGTGATGATAATATCATCATTAGTACTAATTAGGCTAGGGTTCCTACCAACACACACATCAATTGCTCTCTGTCTGGTCTTCAATTTACTTTCTAGTTTCTACATCTTGAAGAATTTTAAACCCAGCTCAAAGTTGAATAAAATATAGCATGGTAACAGATCAACATATGCACAAGCTTGTGTTTGTATTTATATTTATATATACAGCCAGCTTTGGACAGCTTATTTTAAGGAGAGAAGACTGAATTCACACAAATGGCCATTGTGATTTGTGCCAAAGCCCTGAACAAAATACATTGTCCATTTATTTTGCCCTCTGGTAGGATTTTACAACTGCCCACTAGGATTTTTGACATTTTAATTTTCCATAATTGCTGGCATGTATTGTCATCTTGATTTGTGTTGGGTTCTTACCGATTTCATATACTAATATGCTCAAGGACTTTGAACGTAAAATGTTCAATTAACCTTGTCAGAAGAGCTCTGGTGTAAAATGGTGAAATAAGCTCACTTTACTGATCTGATTGTATTCATTTTAGAAAGTCTGAACTGGTATTCATTTTATTGATCTGATTGTATTCATTTCGAACGGTCGACAACGCTAATCATACATGCTCGTGGACCCAAAAATATCCGAGTAAATTGGTGGTTTTGATAAAAATCGGTTGGCCCATTGTATTAAAAAATGGGTTTAATTAAAAGATGCTGATGACAAAAACGCGCCTTTAAAAACATATATATATAAAAGGGATCTGAAGTCTCTTTTTTTTGTAGCCTCCAACAGCATTTACCATCAAAATCAATGAAAATCGTTGATTCGAACCGTTGAAAAGATTCTTCATAATAGTATAAACTTGAAGACAAAATTTTATATTTTTTTGAATTTTTTTGACTATTTTATCGGATGAGTTGAAAATTAGATGTTTGTAGATCGTATTAAAAATACATTTTAAACTCCTCCGATAAAATAGTAAAAAAATTCAAAAAATGTAAAATTTGATCTCAAAATCTACATTAGTATGGAAAATATTTTCAACAGTTCGGATCGGTCATTTTCATTGATTTTGATGGCGGAGGGTAGAAAAAGGAGGCTACGGATCCCTTCTCATATATATATAGAGTTGTGCTAAAATACTTTATAAAGCACCAGCATTCATATAATTTAGGCTCGTATCTCGACATACAAAGTGCAAGCGACCGATCAAGACCGTTGAAAATGTTCTCCATACTAACATCTATTTGGAGACCAAATTTTATATTTTTTTGGAACTTTTACTATTTTATCGGATATGTGAAAAAATCATTAATCTAACGATTTACAGATCTCCAATTTAACCAACTTTCCACCCATCCGATAAAATAGTAAAAAAGTTGCAAAAAATGTAAAATTGCGTCTCCAAATTAATGTTAGTATGAAGAATGTTTTCAACGGTCTTGATCAGCCATTTGCACTTTGTATCTCGAGATATGAGTCTAAAGTATATGACTATTGGTGCTTTATAAAGCATTTTAGCCTAACTCTCTCTCTCTATATATATATAGAAAGGCTAGGGTGCTCCATGGAGCACCAAATCGCTCGTGCTCCACCTTCGTTATATCCAATTTGAAAATTCCAACGACCGATCCGAACCGTTGAACATAATCTACATATTGAAATCTACTTGGTGATTGAATTTTACATTTTTTTGAATTTTTTTGCTATTTTTTTAAAGAGGTAGAAAAGTTGCTAATCAAACGGTTTATGGACCAACAAAAATTGTAATTTTCCTACCTCTCTAAAAAATGGCAAAAAAATTCAAAAAAAAATGTAAAATTCAATCTCCAAGTAGATTTCAATATGTAGATCATGTTCAACGGTTTGGATCGATTGTTGGAATTTTTAAATTGGAGATACGGTGTGGAGCATTAGGGGTTTGGTGCTCCATGGAGCACCCTAACCTATCTCTATATATATGTATATATATATAGAGCATGGCTAAAATAATATGCATAGTACACTCCATTTTGTACTATGCATATAGATATAGGTTATTAAATTGAGATTTAAGTTGCTCAATAAATTCTTCATATGAAAATATTGTAGAATATTAAATTTCGTGATTTTTAGAGCTTTCTAGCTATTTTTTAAATATTTTTTAAAAACAGTCCAGATTTAATACTACAAAAGTGTCATTTCTGGGCTGTTTTTAAAAAATATTTAAAAAATAGCAAGAAAGCTCTAAAAATTACGAAATTTTATTTCCTACAAGATTTTGATATGAAGAATTTATTGAGCAACTTAAATATCAATTTAATGACCAAATTAAATACAAATGGGCGCATAGTACGTTATGTGGTGTACTATGCATATTATTTTAGCCATGCTCATATATATATGTATATATATATATATATAGAGCATGGCTAAAATAATATGCATAGTACACCCCATTTTGTACTATGCATATAGATATAGGTCATTAAATTGAGATTTAAGTTGCTCAATAAATTCTTCATATGAAAATATTGTAGGAAATCAAATTTCGTGATTTTTAGAGCTCTCTAGCTATTTTTTAAATATTTTTTAAAAACAGTCCAGATTTAATACTACAAAAGTGTCATTTCTGGGCTGTTTTTAAAAAATATTTAAAAAATAGCAAGAAAGCTCTAAAAATCACGAAATTTTATTTCCTACAAGATTTTGATATGAAGAATTCATTGAGCAACTTAAATATCAATTTAATGACCAAATTAAATACAAATGGGCGCATAGTACGTTATGTGGTGTACTATGCATATTATTTTAGCCATGCTCATATATATATATATATATATATATATAGGGATAGGCTATTGTGCACTATAGTGCCAAGGTTCTTTTGGCATTAGACCCTTCTTCACCATTGGATTTAAAACTTTCTAGCCATTCATTTGGGTGCCTTCTTAATATTACGAACGTAATGGTACTATTTCCCCCCTCTGGGTACTTTTCCCTCTTTATCGCCTATACTAAGTACACGTCTCCCAAATTTCTAGCTTTTCGGGTTCAATTTTTATATCCCTTCGATTTTTTTTTTATTTATTTTTTTTTATGACCATTTCATCCCTGTTTTCTTAGAAATTATGAAAGAATTTAGAAAGCCATGAAAGATACTGACCAAAAATTAAGCTCTGATACCAGGTTGGGGTCCGATCTCAGGATCTCAGCTTTCAAACTTCACAGATCACGACGGATGCGGGAGAGTAAGAAAGGTAATTGCGGAATTTGAACAAGAATTAAAGAAAAGTGGATTTTTATTAATATTGTCAAACTTAGAGAAGTAAGACTTGCTGGTTCTCAGCGTGTCCTGCAACTCTGAATACACAAGGTATTTATAAGCTAAGAGACTCAAGAGTCTGGATTCTAATTTACCACATCGGGTGCTCATTGGGCCCCATCGACATGTGAATAAATTGATATCCACAATACTCTGTCTCAAAAGACAACAAAAGTGAGTGGGTGACTCATCTAACCACTCAGACAAAGGACAAAGGTGCTCACATAATTGAGCAAAAGATAACAAAAGTGAGTGGGTGACTCAGCTAACTGCTTGTATAATTGATCACTACACTCCACTCAAAATAAAGCAAGCTTTTGGTGAACGGCTCCAATCCATCCACCTGTAATCCCTTCTTGCAGAACTTGTGTCCGCCCATCTGTAAAGGGACTTCCACTTGCAAAGTAAAAGCAAGAAAACACATAATATAAAACAGACTCAACCTAAAAAAGACAGCAGTTACCCGTAGGACCCTGCCAGTCTGAACCTTAATTTATTTCACACTAATTCAGCAGCTCATGAACTACTACTGAATTTTTGGACTCAAAAATAAAAGAGGCTCACCATAGCTTCCTAAAACTCTACATTTTTACATTGGACTCAAGGATGAACTCAAGATCTTTTTCAATTCTTTTTAGTTTTTCAAGTTGTTCCTTAAGTTCCCAATAGTTATCAGTTAAAATATAATCACTGCATTGATATGGCTTACAGTATTTTTCTTCACGCGCAATAATTGAAACTAACTGTCGTATGTCCACCAAGGAGTTTCGCACCTGCAGTTTCTTGGTGTCGGACAATCTTTGTGCGATCTCTTGGTATGATTCAAGATTTTGGCTTGGCTTTCTGAGACCTTCGAATATATGTGCATGTTGCTCATCTGTGGAAAGGTTTTCTTGATTCTCTCTTGCAATGATTGAACCTGTTCCTTCGGTGTTGACAGATTGTTTTTCTCTCCATTGCTTAGTTCGTCCAGTACTGGTTCCAACTTTTCCAACATTAACTCCTGGTTGTCTGTTAGACATTTTGTGCTGAGAGTAAATGTTGTTAGCCGAGAGAGAGTATCTGCTAGTGAGTTCAAGCGTCCTTCAATATGTTCAAAGTTTACCTGTACGCCTGTACCTGTTACAAAATCAACAAATTTTACCCATCGAACTCTCGAGGGTTTGTTAGATGAAGACTTGTTGTAAAAACTGATTATTGCTTGACAATCCGTCCTCAAAGTGATTTCGGATTTATCCAAGTAATGAATCTTCATTGCGGATAAGGTCTCCATGCAAGCATGTATCTCTGCATCAATCGTTGATTTTACAACATCAAATTTTCCGCTAGCATAGGCACAAATTCTTTCAGATGATTTAGGGTCATGTTTCCTGGGTTTCCACTTGCACACGCCTCCCCATCCTTCCATGCACCCATCAGTTTCCAAAACAATATAAGCATCCTCCGGTGGGAAGCTCAGATTCGGTAAATTCTGGACTAATTCCTGAATTTTTTTATAACAATATAAGATCAATATCTGAGGCTTTCAAGCGTTTATCACCGTGTGGACTAACTTTCGAGTAGAGAGGTCCTAGTAAAATTCCCAGTTTCGGGATGTAAGATCTGGCGTAATTTAATATCCCGAGCCATGATCTAAGACCTTTCTTTTCTTTGAGTTGCTCAATATCAAAATTGGCAATCTTCTTTATTATATGCGGCTTGAGCTTGATTTTTCCACGATTTATCTGAGCTCCTAAAAAATCGATTTCTGGTACTGCGATCTTCATTTTCGTTGGTGATAAGACCAGACCGTGTTTTTCACATATGTCTAACATCACCTCTAAGTGTTGTGCGTGTTTTTCTTCATTTTCGGAAAATACCAGAATATCATCTATGTATACCGCAATAAATGCCTCTGTTCCTCTGAAGCAATTATCCATTTTTCTCTGGAATATTGCAGGGGCATTTTTCAGGCCAAATGGCATAACTAACCATTCATACAATCCTCCTGATACTATAAACGCTGTCCAGGGTATTGACTCAGGACTCATGGCAACTTGATGGAAGCCACTCTTTAGATCAAATTTTGAGAAAATCCTGCTATTACTTATTTTCTTTAGGATTGTATTAATTCCAGGCAAACTATACTGGTCTTTATGAGTATTATCATTTAATGTTCTGTAGTTTAAGACCATCCTCTCTTTGCCTTTGATTTCTTTTCCCGTTTTCGAGTCAATAGACGTTCCTGAGTTAACAATGAAAGCCATTGTTCTATGCTTACTTGTACTTGGTCTAATGACTCCAATTTCCAATAACGCCTTGATATGCCTATCAAACTATTCCTTCATTAATGGCGTTACATGTTTAAGCGGTTTATCCTCTATTGTAAGGTCCGGGTTAATTATATCCAATTTGCAAACGACCTTATTTTTCTGCCAGTGTTTAAGAGGATCATTCCCGATAAATCCTTGTTCTTTAAGCCTTGATAACAGGCTACTGAATCTTTTCTCAAATTTGGGATTTGTAATTAAAGACTGATGATATAACGCATCCTGAATTGTTATATATTCTATTTCATCTAATCCCAATTCGTCAATCGCAACTGTGTGGGCAACAGTTTCTGTTGTGGTTTGAACAATTGTGACATTTTTATAGAATGTAATCACATTACCCTCGATTCTAAGACCGCCTTACATCGATCTTATGAAGTTGCATCCTATCAACATTTGGATACCGTCTTGCATACCCATTGGAAAGCTATATGTAAAAGGAATCCTAAATTTATTTTCTCCAATAATCATTTGTCCTCCTTTCAGCTTTTTATTCGCAATTTGAGTTGAATTAACTCCTGTGATTTGAACAGGGTATGGGCTAGGTTCAAGAGCTTCTTCTGGAATTGCTGTTTGATCAATTGAGCAATTTGTTGCACCAGTATCCAAGATAGCTCTTATTTCAAATGGTTTTATGTTTGGGATTTCAAACGTAACTATCAAATTGTATAGACGGTTGAATATTCTTTTCTTTTCATGGTGTGGTGTATAGGTTTCGGCTTTGTAAGATGATTCATCAATTTCAAATAGAACGTTTGCCGTTTCATCTTCCGTTACATCTTCTACCTCTATCTTTTCATGTGTGTTGAGATTGTTAAAATCATTTGTCAAATCTCTAATTAGTTCCTGTTCTCTTAACACTTGTTTCAACCTCTCGTTTTCACTCTCAAGATACACTATGTAATTTGTTAACTCTTTAATGAGTGCATCTTTGTTGTTATAAGGTCTCGATTGTAAGGAAACCTTTGGTTTAACTTGTATCCCAAAATAAAACGGGGCGCATAGTGAACATATTTGTAAACCACATTCTTCACATCTTTTACCGTATTCCGATTTAATGGTAAGTTTACAGAAGCTGCAACTGCTTTGGACTTCTGTATCATTAAAACTATGCTCACATTTTTCCTGGTTTTCGGGTAATTGTATTTTACTTCTCCACCCGAAATCAGTTATTTGTAACATCAAGTTTGTTTCTAATGGTAAATCTTCTATTGCCGTACGTACTTGATATTCAGTTCTACCGGATTCTCCTTCAGATACACTGCAAATAGCATCACTGTCCGGTTCATTGAGATCAACAGAGACAACATCCAGGTCATCCGGTAAATCAAGGTTTTCTATGACCGCTGCTCTGACTAGATTATCGTTTTTATTTCTACAATCTTTGGCAAAGTGACCTTCTTCGCCACAGATAAAGCATTTACACTTTCTAACTCTATCCGAATGTTTTCGCTTGAAAACCCTTACATGTGAATCATGGGGTTTTCCTTTATAGTTTTTGGCTTTCCTCAACCCATACTTCTTTCTGTTATTCTGGTAGTAACCAGGGATGGGTATTTTACTACAAATTGTTAAGTCTTTTAGACTTCGTTGTAATGCAGCCTTCTTACACATTTCGGCTAGATATTGATAGGAGAAGTGTATCCGGGGAATTACCCCAATTGTGTTGCCAGGGAATTTCTTTTTGAAAGCTTCTTCGAGTTCCTTCCCTATAAGTGGCGGCATTTTTCTAAAGAACTTCTCAGATAATTCGGGAGATAAGTAAATCCTCCCCGATTTTGCCGCTAGAACTTTGAAATCATTCATGTAAAGAAATAGGTCCTTTACATGTTCGCATGATAATCTCTCAAGGTCTTGATACGCGCGATCCTGCTCATCTGTAGTCCCTTGATATGGATCTTCTAATATCAGGACTCTTCTTATTTGTGAAATAACGTTCTGCATATCATCAGCTATGGCCTCTAAGTTTAAGTATTCAGTCTCAAATGCCATACGCCATTGTATCCAGATCTTCTTTTCAACTTCACCTAATAAGTTCTCGATGAATTGTACTTTTGTTTTGTTACTATCAAAGTTTCGCTCACTTTAGAGTTATGGATTCCCATCTGGATATCACATCGTTGTATAGACCAATGTCTTCTGGTAAAAGTAACATTGCGCCTTGTTCTTGCATTGCTGTGGGCAAGTTCCACTGTTCATTTTGATGTCTCCCGATACCTCCGGGTAAGCCTCTGGGTCTTTGTGTATAACCTCCACTACCTCCTGCTTCATGATCATTTCTAAGGCCACCTGGTGGATAATTTCTTAATCCCATGGTTGGCTGAGGTGGTATGTTGTAATTGGAAGTTATTGAGGATGATAAAGTTTTATGTTGTGTGGTAGGTTTATCAAGGAATTGTTTTAGGATTGGATAATCAGTTTCCGGTTCTTGGCCTAAAACGTATACCGTTTCAAAACTTTTGAACTCGTCGTTATTCCCACCACCTTTCGCGAAAGGATTCACAAAATCTTCTTCATCATTTTCATCTTGGTCCCATATAGGTTCGTTATCCCATATAGGTCTTTCGTCTCCTATATCTTCAGCTAGACTGGCCGTTAGCTTGATAGACTCCCAATAGGTGTCTTCTTTCTCGTCGTTTTCTTCATCATCTGACTCGTTAACAAATAGTACTAGGGCAGTCTCTTGAGTAATTTCATCATCAGATAATTGTTCTTCATCGTTTATACCGACTGATGGTTCTTCATTTGGCTTTGTAGCAGAATAATTCTTGAATCTTAATAGTACTGAACTGTCTGATCGTGTACGAATAACAGCTCTTTGAGGATGTTGTACCTCTGCTACACTGGGTGGTCTAATAACCCATTGTAAACCCCGTAAACTTTCAGTTGTGTATGATTGACCGGGGATTGCCTGGACACCTCTACTAGCTAAATAGTCAGATACCCTTTGTACGTTATATCTGAAACTAGTGTAACTAGTATTTGATAATCTACCAATCAGTGATCTCGTTAACAGCAAATTGCTTTCGCCTGCTTGCCAATTCTCATACCCATGAGTTTGGACAACTAATTGGATATGGTTAAAGAAATCTGCTATACTAAGCATGATATTGGGTGCAAGATAAGCCAATTGGGTGCCGGCTGTTAGGTCCATTTCCATTGTGCCAATAATTGACCTGTCATCTGCCCATCTGGTGTCTCGGATAGCAACCAGTGCGTTGACACCTGCGTTTCTGCGATGTAAAGTGTACAGCCTAATCATAATTAACCCAATGTGCAAATGTTGGAGACCTGACCTACGAATTTCTTCATAGCTTTGCTATGTGATGAATGGCAACTCCAACTGTTGTCCACCCGTTGTCAGTATTCTCTGGTCAGAATAATGCTGATAAACCCGATGTTGTGTAGCTGTCCAGCCATCTTGGTACAACGTTTCTGCTGGAACAGATTGCGCTCTTCTAAACTGAGATATGTCTAATTCTTCGTCCGGGTTTAGTTGTGACTCTAGACTCTTGTTATACCCGATTTGTCGCCTTCCGGGTAATCTTCTTGAGATTTCCTGACGTAATCTATGACCACGTCTATAGTTTCTTATTTGATCATCTATTGTTGGAGTCTGGTTTTCATTACGGCTGTTCTGTTCATGATTAGATATAGGCGGCCGTGGTCTCGTAATGGTTTCCGTACGTGTTCGGTTCATTTTTAGGAAGACGAGGACTTCTTCTTCTCTTCTTCAAATATTTTACGTGGATCTTTGAACACGAAAAACGGTACTTCCTTTTTTTTAGGTCTAGGGACTGGTTCTCCTAGACTTAGCTTATTTAGACTCTTTTGTAGATCTTCGATTGTATTTGTGATATCAGATTTTGTCCCAGCTGACGCTTGTTCAGCTACAACTTTTCTGATATTATGGATGGTTTCTTTACAATCTTCAATTCCTTCGCTTATCTTAACCAAGAGTTGTATTATTGTGTTAATTTGCTTGATTATTGTTGATGTGCCTTTTGTTGCTTCAGTTGGTTTCACAAAACCAACCGCGGGTTCTTCAATTGATTCGGTTGCTTTTAATGCTTCCAAGTAGTTTGTGCTCTTTTGTGTTATTCTCCAGTCACTCATGTATTAAAATTTGGTTAAGTATGTGTTTTACTGACTTTCAATTTCAAGTTTTCTAGGTCCACAATTCAGGATTGGTCATATTTTTACAAGTTGAAATTTTTACATAATACTCAAAAAGTACGAATCTTAAAACAAGGGATACACATCTAATGGTTCAGTTTTTCTAGTGCCACAATTCTTTTGGCATCATGGTGCATTTTAGCATTTATATATATATATATATATATATATATATATATATATATACACATATATATATATATATATATATATATACACACACACATATATATATATATATATATATATATATATATATACGAGGAGGGATTCGTAGCCGCCTAACTTCCAACTGCTCGCTACCGCTCCATGATAGAAAATGTAAATATCCGATCCGGACCGTTAAAAACATTCTTCATACTAATATAGACTTGTAGACCATATTTTATAATTTTTTGAATTTTTTTACTATTTTATCGGAATGATTGAAAATTTATTTATCTAACAATTTATAAACATCTAATTTTCAACGCATTCGATAAAATAGTAAAAAAATTCAAAAAATGTAAAATTTGGTCTTCAAGTCTATATTAGTATGGACAATGTTTTGAAAGGTTCGGATCGATCATTTACACTTGTTATGATGGAGCAGTTGCGAGCGACTACGATATGGATGACGATTATGGCTCCCTCATATATATATATATATGTATATGTAGGGATAGGTTATTGTGAAAATGTTTGCAATTCGACGAAAGTGCAAAAGTTACACATTTTATATTTGTTTAGATCAAAATTTAAATTTAAGTTGCTCAATAAATTATTCTTCTCAAAATCTTGTAGAAAATCAAATTTCATGATTTTTAGAGCTTTCTAGCTTTTTTTAAAATATTTTTTAAAAACAACACTAAAAAGATCATGTTTTTTTAATATTAAGCTGGTCTGTTTTTAAAAAATATTTAAAAACTAGCTAGAAAGCTCCAATAATCATGAAATTGGATTTCCTACAAGATTTTGAGATGAAGAATTTACTGAGCAACTCAAATTTTAATTCTGAGCTAAAAATTTATAAATTTGTAACTTTTGCACTTCAGCCGAAGTGCAAACGTTTTCACAATAGTCTAACTATATATATATATAGAGATAGGTTAAGGTGCTCCATGGAGCATCAAACCCCTCGTGCTCAATATCTATTATCTCCAATTTGAAAATCCCAACATCCATTACTCATTAAGAAGTAGTGAGCAAGAAGGGAACGGGCCACAAGATCATCACCTTCAAGCGATCTCGTGACTGATCAAGCGCCGGCCAAAGTTCTACTCTCAATCCAACGTCGGTGAGGATAAGCATCAATTCCATACGAGGTAATACGTATCTCTTTCGGGATGATGAGGCTTTTGCCAAGTTCAAGGAACTAGCCAAGAGACCCAAGCTTTACATGCTTCTATTTTATTTCATGTGGGAGGATTGACAAATCATTTGAACGTGAAAATGTTCAAGAGTATATCGATAGGTGGGGATTGAGGGCAATAATTGAATGTAACGAACATTATAATGAGATTGTGGTCCAAGCCTTTTATGCAAACTTTAAAATCACCAAAGAACCCTTCGGTTTCAAAACCTACGTATGTGGAAAGGAAATTGTGGTTACCTTGGACTCGTTGGCCGCATGGTTAGGCCTCCCTAATGAGGGTGAAGAGATTTATTTGAATCGAAATTGGCCAAGTGAACCCGAAGAATGTCATCATGATTACTTACGTTGGTTTCGTGTCCCGGTCTTAGGCCATGATAAACAACCGTTCTACTCCATTTTACCTGATGTTCATCGTATTGCTTACATGTTACTTCATCATATTGTAACTCCTAAAGGTGGGGTCAAAACCAACATAGAGTTTAATGGGGTATTTTATCTTCGCCAATTACTTAAGGGTAACCGGACTTCAATATACCCTTTGTCATAATCAAACACATGATCACCGCTTGCAAGGACACCCAAAGAATTCTCCCTTACGGAAACCTCATACACAAAATCCTCAAGGCTAATGAGGTGGTGTTTCCTAACAACCTTGACCTTGTTGAACCAATCAATCTATGGACTCGCATGGATGCACATGGGTGGGTTAGTACATCTTCGGATTTCGGGGATGGTCATGGACAAGGGACAGGTGGACTCGTCTTTCACCCAAAGTTCGAAGACAAGAACGTTTGGATTAGTCACCCTAATGCCCGAGTGAATCAATACTTTGACCCAAACAAGCCCGTTCCTCTATCTTCTCCTCGTGCTTCATCATCTACTCACTCTACGCCTCAATACTCCCATGATTTTCAACAAGCTGTTCTCACGGCTTTATGTGAACTTTGTACCACATGCAATGAGATCAATACCAAGTGTGATCGGATCGAGTCGAATCAAAATGAATTTTGTGCATGGGAAAAATATTCTCTACTCTTTATGACTCACACCTTGACCTCCAAGCTCGTTACTATGAACGATTCGGGTACATTGATGAAGATGGAGATACTTCCGCCCCGATTGATGATGGTGACGATGATGATGGCGGTGATGACGGTGGCGACGATGTTGGTGGTGATGACATGGAGACTTAGTTGCGTTTATCGCATTTAGTTGCTTTAGGCTTTCGATCCATATTTCTTTTAACTTATGTGTTTCTTTGAAAACTGTGTGGTTGTATTGTTATGTTGACATGTACTTTGAGTGATGTTAGAACTACTTGCTTATTTATTTCTATACACTTGCTTGTTTGCTTGCTTGTTTTAAATTCAATGCTTCATTCTCTATATATGCCTTTATATGTGCAACTTGTCAAAATATGCCAAAATTGAGGGGGAGCATTAGTGTGTATGTGTGGTTTAATTGTTTCAACATCCATATGCTTAGATTGAGGGGGGGCATATTTATGAGACTATTAGGTGATTTTATTTCACTTTTTAAGTGCATTGACTAAGGGGGAGTTTTCACTACCAATTTACATTAATCTTTTGCTCGATTTTCAAAAAGGGGGAGATACTTATGTGCCTTAATTGTGATATGCATGCACATATAATCACAAGTTTTGCAAATCGACAAAAGAGGGAGATTGTTGTGTCTAATAATGTCTTCATATTTGTCGATTTGCAAAACCATCTTGAATTTTATCGTGTTTGTGTGTTTTAAGTTTGTTTGCAGGAAATACTAATCTTCATCATCGTTTGGTTTTTAATTAGAGTCCAAAAGTTGCCAACCTAATCGGGATAGCTTCATTTGTTTTTCGTTTTTATTCGGTCCATATATAAAATCTCACATTATTTAGGGTCTATTTATAATTAATGGGTTGGGTCCTCTTTATTTTATTTTTATCCAATATAATCGATAGATTAGAGGCCCAAACCCACTAATTATTTTTCCTAAGTCCAACATAGGTCCATAAAGCCTTTTAAGTCCAACAAAGCCACATGCCATTTTAGGTTTTTTCTAGTTTAATCAATATTTATTTCAAGTTGTTAGTTATTTGTTTATGTATAAATTTTGTGAAAGGCTCATTTAATTGAATAAATTTGAGAAAGGTTTGTGAAATAAAAAAAAGATTAATTATGTTTTTCTTTTAGCATATATGCTCAACATATATTTTTATTTTAATTAATTGTTATTCTTAATTGTTTATTTATTTATACGTGACACTTTCGCTGTATTAACTTTAAATTATTAAAATTGATCGAAATTTTTACGTAGTTTGAGCTATTTAAAATTCACGGGTTTCACAAAACATATGGGTCTAGATATCAAATTTGAAAACTTTCAAATTGAGGATGGTGAAAATGTACAAGAGATGTATGCTATACTAGTACAATTGCAAAATTAATATCTTGAGCTAGGTGACTTACTTTCAAATGAGAGAATTGTAGGTAAATTGACGAGGATTATGCTTAAGCGACCCTAGTGGGAATCAGTGGAACCTAGATTGAACTCTCACCAGAAGAGGTCTATGCACACCTACGATCATCTGAGGAGAAGCTCAAGCAATCAGGCGATTATCATCTAACCTTTAAGCCCATTGCGTTTTCGGCTCAACTCCAATTTTTTCAACTCGAGTCAAATGGAGTCAAGTGGAGGTCTCTCACAAAGGATGACTACTGAAGCATCTAAAGATGAATTCGTTATCTTCAAGCTCATACAAGAAAGCCTCAACTTCGAAAAAAGTGAATTGTGACTGTCAAGTCAAACACAAAAAACTTGTTTCTCTTGGGTGCAACAAGGAAAGTCATTCTCTTACCTCTTGTTTTACTCTCTTCCCATCCTTGAGATCTCAAAATGTAGGCCAAGGAAGCTGTATCAAGACGAATGACAATGGATTTAATGAAAAGAAGAAGACACTCAATGCTATTTGAGAATCCGACTTCGACATAAGTGATGATGAAGGCATCGACTTAGAGTATAAGAAGAGGCTAATCTTGCCTTGATGGAGTTTGCAAATTCTTTGCCCATCACCTCGGGACAACAAGTAATCGACAAGGCAAAGGAAATCATCAAAGACAAGGGAATTACCGACTCAATCACGATTGAGGTGTTTATGGAAACCGCGTATTCAAATGCTAGACAAATTGACTCACTTCACAAAAATGAAGAACCCTTGAAGGGTAATAAATCATACCGGTAGTGAGGCAACTTACTCTATTTTTATTGTGAGTAAACCAACTTTGGTCCTTATGGAAATTCAAAGTGATGATAATGAGGATGATATACCTTTGAATATTGAGGATATATGTCAAGACATTGGTTTGAATATTTTGGGTGAAAGATATGTGATCATAGTAGAGTTGAGAAAGAAAATAAAAGATCTGGAATCAATATTGTGAACAATCGAAAAAGAAAAATCTACAAGTATTTTGCCTCAAGAAAAAACCTAAAAGTGTTTTTCCTCAAGAAATTGATAAGTCTAAAAGCAAGATATCCGAATGGCTCAAAGTCTAAATTTGCCTATATATCTGATCATTGCAATAGTGTAGACTATTCTAGTATGTACATTGGACAAGGACCACATGATAAAATGAGTTTAGGCTATAAAAAAAAGAAAATGACACTTCTAATGTTGAAAACAAACAACCTTTAGGACAAAAGGTTATGCCTTAGAAGAACACTAGACCAAACAACAAGTATGCATTTATGTATAATAATAAATACTTTGGTAGGTCCAATTACAAGAAGTTTGATAAAGTTCAAAATGATAAGGGTAGAAATGTAAGTATTTCTAAATAAATGATAACAAAAATAGGTACAAGAAACTTTACTCTAGAGCAACTAACATATATTTTTATAAAGTAAAAAAATATAACACATTAGGTTATTCTAGATTAAATAATTTCACTAAGGCTCGACCAATCGATAAAACTAGAAACATTAGATCACATTATAATAAAAATAAGAATTTGAGGTTTTAAAACAAAATTGCATACAAACATTCATGTGTTAAGAAAATAAATAATAACAAAAATAAAAATGTGCATTTAAACCAAAAGTCCAACATTTTTTGTATATTTTGTTGTAACTTCGGACATGTAACAAACAATTGTGCAATAAGGAAAAGCAACTATGTGCAATTTGTTAACAATTTGGGTAACATGTCTAGTTTATCTAGGACAAGTGAGACCTAATAAATAGTTTATAATTTTCTCTCTCTTAATTAAGTGTCAAATTGAGGGGGAGATAGACCAAAGTGTTGAGTATCTTATATTAACTCTTGTTTGAATTGAGCACCAAAAATATTAAACCAAAGTCTTGTGTATTCCACTTGACTTGAACAAATTTATCACCTTAAGGTTGAAACTTGGTATGATCGAATTCAAAGAAGATTGACATTGCTATTCTACTATGTAGTAGTGATTATTTGCCTTGATTTATGATATTATGCTATGCTTGTGTTATTATATACTTTGCATTGATTTAGGGGGAGTTCTATGCCCACATTAAGGGGGAGCTAATTTGATCAAGGTTTCGTTTCAATATCCTTTTGATCAATTTCCAAAAAGGAGGAGATGATCAATTGAGAGTGCATGTGTATCTTACTTCTATTATAAGAACACTCTCATGTTTTGTAAATTGTCAAAAGGGAGAGATTGTTGTACTATACAGCTTCCTTGGTTTGACAATTTGCAAAATGAATACAATCTAACATGTATTTGTTGAGTTATTGTGTGTAGATACACAAGATATGAAAGACAAAGCAAGGCATGACAAGGTGATGCATCTTGGAGCATTTTGGAGCCTTGGAGGACTAGGATTTTGTCCTTAGAAAGCATATGATATATTTTTTATTTCCTAAGTTTAAATTTCCAGTGATATCGACTTTAGAATTAAGTCGAACAAGTCAAAATTGTGCCATGTTGATACATATCAATATAAAGATATACTGTATTCATATATCGATACAAGGGAGAGTCAGGAAGCTGACTAAGTATAGAACGAACTGAGAGGACCGTCACATGTCATGGCCATATCGATACATCGATTTCATATTGATTGGCCTATTGATATATCTATATACCCTATTGATATAAACGACATCCCTACTTAGCAGACTCAAAATTTGTCTAAGGAGAATTTGTCTGAGAGGACTGTCACCATTCTGGGTGCAATCAATACGTCGATTTTCATATCGATTGATGTATAAATATATTGATATATCGATATAAGCGAGAAACTATTTTTCCTCTGTTATGTACAACTATTTAAGAAGCTGATTTATTTTCATTCCTTCCAAGAAAATTACCTACACTCATTCTAGTAAACTGGAAGAGATCTAAGCTACATTCTAGCTTTTCTCATTATTATGTAATCATCTATTCAAAAATATTGTGATACTCTTTGAGAGATTATTTTGACTTGAGCGATTGGGTTCCATCCGTCGAGATATTGTGGAAAGATAGTGTCGGACTCATCTTCTTTTGGTCCTTTCTTAAATCTGTTTTGGTCCCTTTTTGGATCGTAATTTATAGTTGCCCATTTGTTTTGTAAGAGAACTTGAATCAAAACCTGTAAGAACAGTTCGTTTAGTGATTTTGGCCCTGGTGTGGAATCATGGAGTCCCGTGGACGTAGGCTTTGAAAAGAATTCGATCGAACCACGTGACATAGAGTGTCACATTTCTCTTACTCTCTCTCTCTCTCCATATCTCTTTATTATATTCTTGCAATTTTTGGAGTTCTTCGTTAGCAATTGTTTGAACCAATTGATTGAATTGTGCATATTCTTGTGATTCTTGAACTTCCGCATTAAACCTTAGTAGTAGTATATCTATTTGCATCACACATCGCACATAAGGTCTCTACCCTGGCCTGTATTGAGTATCGACCTTGATGCCTACCTCATAGGGGATGTTGTCATGGACTCCTCCCGAGGACCACAATGACGTTGAAAAAGCCCTTGGACGACGTCAGTAGTAGGCTCAGCATCATATAAATACAATCTTCATGACTAATGAGGACATCTTTTTTCCATAACTCTTACATACACAAAATACATCTAAAATACAGGACATCATCCAATCACACTTAACTGGTGCCATATCACTTGTCACTTCCTCTCATCTTGGAACAAAATATTGTGAAATTTTAAAGGCCTAAAAAGTTCAAATAATATGCGAAAAAGTATACAATTAATTTAATTAACAATTAGAGCAACCAAGATCTTAATGTTAGAATTGGGACTTATGTGAACTTACTAAAGAAGACTCAATTCAAAGGCCAAGAATTAGTGTGAAAGCGTTTATAATTCAATTCAGATTTTCAAGACCTTAATCACCTAGTCAATTCAATTTAGCAAGAAAATCTAAGAGCAAATCACAAAATAGAGATAAAAAGCTTAAATAGAGAGAGAGAGAGTGAAGAGAGAGCAATCAAGCACAAAGTAACACAGCATGTAACGTAATTCGGCCTATCAAAATAAACTTAGGCCTATGTCCACGGGTCTCCCGAAATAAAACGTCTTCCGGGTCGTTACACTATAACCAAATGTTTTTACAAAGGGGCGGAGACGATCTTTAGCTTCTTACAACACAAGATAGCTAATCTTCTTCTCCTAACTCGATGCAAGGAACAACACCACTCTACACCGTAACAAAATGTCCAATTGACTAAACAATTAAGGACAGAGATGCATCACTTGACAACACAAAGATGGTTCACCAAAAGGCTAAAAAATAGCAAGGTTTGATCTAGTATAGACAATTAGACAATATGTAGCTAGCCTAAGTGCTCTCAGGTTTAGGTAGCTTGAGGAGACTTAAAAGAGGCTCTCTGTAGTGCTCAATTGAAGATTGGAAGCTTTTCTGAATGTTTGGATAATCTTCTGGGTCGAATCTGACATTTTTATATAAGCTGAGCACTTCTTGGAGTCTTGATCTGTGAAGAATAGCCTCTAGCGTTACAGCAGTGTCCATAATGCATGGAGAAGGTGTTATAACACCTTGGACCTTTTCCCTGCTTGCCCTTCTACAGCTGACAACTGGGCCACATAACTCCTAACTCGTTATAACGCATGGGTATGGCGTTATAACGAATGGCCAGACGTTGTGACGCCTTGCTGGAGCGTTACAATAACGCTTGCCTCGGACTTTTCCAGCAGTTTGGCCTTCTCTCTCCTCCTAAGGCATTGTGATGCCTTGATGACCCGTTATAACGAGTTGCATACTCGTTATAATGCCTGAGCAAGCGTTATGGTAACACATGGCTCAGTCTTGTGCCTTGAAGCCTTTCCTTGATGCTTAGACCATGTCTTGACTTGTCCAGGGCATGTATGAGCATGTTTGACATTGAGTTGTACCTATTTTAACCTGCATCTCACCAAAACTCAATTGTGCAAGGTTAGTACTTTATGTGTTTTGCAAATTGTCAAACAAGAGATGAGTTGATGAATTAATATCAAATTAGTTCTAACAAACTCTCCATTTTGGAAATTTGCAAAACCAATTGAGATGTGCATATCAAATGATGCACATATTTCATTTCTCCCCCTTTTTGCAAATTAAGGCAAAAGGCTCAAATATATTTTACTCCCCTTGAATTTTAGCACATATTCAATTATACAAGTCAAGCAATTTACTCCCCCTTAATGTAATAAAATTTGCGAATGTAGCACAATTTATATGATTTACCAATTAAGCATAAGAGAATTGAGAAGGCATAAAAGAGCAATGAGAGCAACATATATCAAGACACATATAATCAAAACATGCATTCATAAAGAAAAGTGCATACAAAAGCATGAGTACATGAGACAAAAGTTTGTAAAGGAGCATAGCAAATTACAACTTTTAAAAGAAATAAAACTAAGAACTCTCATCCTCACAATGTCTAGGGATTGTCATCTCCACACAAAGGAGCCCAAAAGTCATACTTCTCAATCCATGATGCTTGATATTTCTCTTGAAAGGCATCGGTCTCTTCCAACCTTTCATACACTCCCCTATAGTAATCCATGTTTTGCAACATAAGCTCATATTGTTGCGAAAGTTGTTGCACTCCTTCCAATGTGCTTCTTGTAGGTTGAGGGGGTGTTGGAAAGGTATAGGCTTGTTGTTCCAGTCGAGCTTGAGATTGAGGTTGAAATTGAGGTTGAGGTTGGAATGGAGGTTGTTCATACACATTCTCCATGGGTTCCGGTATTGAGGCACTAGGTGGAGGATTGGATGAGGTAGCTTCCTCTCTTCTTCTTTTCTTGGGTACTTGGTTATCCATCGGGGGTCAAGGCATTCATCCGGATTGTCTCATTGGTTTGGTGAGGCATTGGGTGCTAAAATCCATTGATTCACCTTATACTTCTTACTTGGTTCCCAAAAGCATCCTTAAGGTTTTAATTAAGAATGTCAACAAGGTTTTCAGGTTTGAATGTCGGTTGGTTGTTTCTAGGAATTTTCAAACGAACATATGTCATGATTCGGGTTAGGAGATGAGGATAGGGTAGTGACTTTATTGTATTGGCTAAGGCAAACCTCATATGGTTCAAAATGATGTATGGTATTTAAAAACCTTGTCGAAACATATCAAATGTCGAAGAAGGTACATGGCATTCATCTCCATATTGTCTTAATTTTACTCTTAGGGGTAAGGATGTTATTGATGAATAGAAACCCTAAGCGGTAAATTGTCGGTAAGTGGGTTACGGTTAGTTTTTGCTTCTTGTTGTGAGCACCAAACCAAGTTTTGTAATCAAATTCATTCGCATCATTTGGCCAAACCCTAAACGGGTACACTTCCTCTCCCACATTAGAAATACCAAATACATCACAAATGGTATCGATGGTAATTGATATCTCTTGGTCACATATATACATTGTAACTCCGCATGGTTCACTTGTAGGTTTCATGTTGGCGTAAAGTATCCGGATTGGCAACTCTTGGTATATAAGGTCACACTCTATAATTGGTTGCCATTGCCAAAACTCAATGTAATCCCGAACAATAAACCAAGGTTGACCATCTAGCCTATTTTCCTCATTCGTTTTAAAGTAATAGGGCTTTGAAATCTTACGCTTTCTGAATTTACTTAAGAAGTTGTTGTAGTCCTTTGGTGTTCGGAACTAGAACCGATTGGTAGAGGAAATCTCCATGGGATTTTGTCTCCCTATGGGTTTTGAGGGTTCTTCTTGGGAGGCTTTTTCCTTCCCTTTTCTTGCACGTAATGATCGTTCACACACTTGCTTCCCAGATCCTTCGCCACTTCCAATCAGGACCCTTGCTTGAGAGGAGATGGTAGCCTTTCTTGCTACAACCTTTCGGGACTTAGGAGGGCTTGGTGTCATGAGGAAGAGAAGAGCAAGAATTGTGTTGAAAAACATCTTGCTTTGAGACAATTATTAGAGTTCTTGAGGAGGTTATTTGAGTTTTCTGAAGAGGAATAGGGTTTAGTAACTGCCAAGGAGTAGAAATTCACTCAGGAGTTTCAGTTTGAGTAAGTTTCGAGAAGAATGAGTCTTAAATAAGCAATTTTTGTCTAGCGTTACAGCAACTCGTTATAACGAGTTGCTAGGGCATTATAACGGGTTTCCAGCCGTTATAATGCTTCTCTCTCCATCCCTGTAACGCTTCAAACATTTAATTACTCCAACGACTAGTTTTTTGGTCTTCTAACCCGTTATAACGGGTTCCCTACCGTTATAACGTGTTGCCAACTCGTTGTAATGCCTCCCATAACGCTTTGAACAATTTTTTCTATTTATCAAATTTTAATTTGCTGCTATGCTCCAAATTTGTTCTTTAGCATTTATAGGACTCAGTTCAGTTGTCAAATGATGTTTATGCTCATGCAAATGTTCAGACAAGACTGTGACTTGGATAAAACTCAATTGAAGTTCACGATAACATATAATTCAATCTATATTATACATTGAAATATATATTTTGCTACATGACTCCTCCTCAAACTAATATACAAATGATGAGCAAATAGGGGAAGTCTAGTGATCATCTAGACAATGAATTTGGTACCACTTGTGCTAGGAAGTGCAAGTGATTTCACAGATTTACCTTTTCTTAATCTACAAAAGCGTTCATGATGTCCAAATCTCAAACAAAATGAGCAAAGTGGTGCTTTAGGATTAAGATTGCTATGATCATTGATGTTGTTATTAATTGTTCTCCAATAACTCTTTACCAACCTATACTTATCAAGAAAATTCTTAATGTTCTTTGGATGAGGTATTGGTTGATTAGTCATGTAAGGCTTTCTCTTTTGGAAATTGCTACTAAAATTCTTGTAATTGTGTATAGCATTTCTAGGGTTAGGTCTTGGTTGAAAAGCATTTGCAAACCTTTTTCTTCCAAAATTGTTTCCAAGTTTCTTGTGTACCTCTTGAAATCTACCATACTTATCCTTAACATAGAGTTTTGGTGGTTGTGTTCTATGTTGGTTGGTAGTCCTATAATTGTTTATAACTCTAGGTTTGTGTACCACCATACGAATTAAATTTGGTAAACTTGATCTTTTTGTTGTATCTCATATTATACTAATATGCATGGTTCTTTGCTTTGGTAGGTTTGCTTTTCAATTTTAGGGGATTGTTCTTTCACAAAACCAAGACTAGTTTTATTATGTGGACCTTGACCAATATACATTTTGTCATAGTCAATTTTGGTTTCATTGTTCAAAGACTTAACAAACTTAACAAATTTTGAAGCCCAAGGATGTACTTCCTTCGATTCCTTTTCTTTTTCAAAATTGACTTTGGTCTCAATGTCATTTACCCTATTTTGTAGCAATTCAAGTTTCGATTTTAGATCATTGATCATAGCATCCTTAATTTCTAAAGATTTTTTAGACTCAACAAGTAATTCCTTAAGTTTGGTCACATTGAAAGATTCTTGTCTTTCATCCAAGTCACAAGACTCATCATCACTAATGTCATCATGAAATTTAGAAAGATCAAAGACTACCACACTAGCTCGGTTAAGGGCCTACATTTCTTGAGTGCTTGTAGTCTTTTCTTTTGCTTTAGTTGTTGTCTTTTGCACTTTATCATTAGCTTTAGCAATGCTCAAGGGTTTCTAGATTTGCTTATCATCATTCTTCTTTGCAAGTGATAGAGGTTGCTCTTTGTTGAGGACCACTCTTGAGAATTCACCTCTCATTAGAGCTTCTTTTTGTTCTTCTGCACTATCATCCTTTTCTTGAGCCATTTTCTTCAAGATACGAATCTTCTTCGGATTTGTTATCCCTTGCTTCTTTATAACATCAAGCGTTATTTCCAAACATGTCCTTGGTTTCTTCCTGATGAGAGCTAACTTGTTGTCTATATCTCCTCTTCCTAGATTTACTTCTTCTTCTTCTTCTTCTTCATCATCTTCACTTTTTTCGAATTCGCTTATCCAAGTTGCTTGCATAGCTTTCTTGTTAGATTTCCTAAATCGCCCTTCTTGTGGTCTCTTCTTTGAGGAAAGATCACATAGTAATTTTGAATGCTATGATCCTCCTTGTTGCAAGATAGGCATATGACCTTTTTGTCTTGAGCTAGTCTCTCTTCATTCACCTTTTTTTTTCGAATTCTATCCCAACTTTCACTAGTTTGGTAAGGAGGTCCTTGTCTTTTGATAGAACTTAGTGAAGGTTTTGGTATATGACCTCACTTGACTCGAACTTGTAGGATATTGGATTAAACGAAGATTGAGCCGGTAATGCCAATGTCTTGGTTAAGGTTGAAGTTGTGCTCTTGACTTCTTTGTGATTCTCCTCGTGTGAACAAAGTTCAGCATACACCTCTTCGGGTTGATAGGTGAGAGCTTTGGCTTGTAGGACTTCAATAGAGCTCACGGCGCCATCCCAACCGAGCTTTTTGGACACCATCCTTAAGAGCTTACCTACGAAATCTTCATCACAAATGTTAGATCCTACTTCAAAGAATTCATTTCTCAAAGATACGAGTCTATGGTAGAGATTTCCAAAGGACTCGTTATCTTCGAATTTCATGTTTTCTAACTTTGTGGCTAAACCTACATTTCGATTCTTTTTCATGTGCTCATTCCCTTCATATCTAAGGACTATTGTGTTCCAAATCTCCTTAGCGTTTGAGGAATGAGTGAGAGATAAGGCAATTATTTCATGTATTGAACTTAAGATAGTATTCAAAGCATTATCATTAGTGTACTTAAGTTCTTTTGACTATTTGGTAAGGGTAATGCCATCTAGGTCATACTTAGGTAGGTAATCATCCTCAACTATTTTTCAAACTTCTAGCAAGGTAAGATAGTTCACCATACACCTTTTCTATTAAGAAAAGTTCTTGCAACTAACTCCAAATACCTGGGGTTCTTTTATAAATTTCAATTGGGCCATGTTTCAAAATCAAGAACTAACAAGAATTTGGTGCTTATCTAGGTCTGAATCTTTGGGCTTTGATACCAATTGATAGAATTGGGGCTTATGTGAATTTACTAAAGAAGGCGCAATTCAAAGGTCAATAATTAGTGCGGAGGCGTTTATAATTAATTTCAGATTTTCAAGACCTTAATCACCCAGCCAATTCAATTTAGCAAGCAAATTTAAGAGCAAATCACAAAATAGAGATAAAAAAGCTTAAAGAGAGAGAGAGAGTGAAGAGAGAACAATCAAGCACAAAGTGACACGGTACGTAACGTGGTTTGGCCTATCAAAAGAAACTTAGGCCTATGTTCACGGGTTCTCAGAATAAAACGTCTTCCGGGCAGTTACACTATAATCAAATGTTTTTACAAAGAGGCGGAGACTATCTTTAGCTTCTTCCAACACAAGATAGCTAATCTTCTTCTCCTAACTCGATGTAAGGGGCAACACCACTCTACACCGTAACAAAAGGTCCAATTGACTAAACAATTAAGGACATGAATGCACCACTTGACAACACAAAGATGGTGCACCAAAAGGCTAAAAAAAATAGCAAGGTTTGATCTAGGATAGACAATTAGACAATATGTAGCTAGCCTAAGTGCTCTCAGGTTTAGGTAGTTTGAGGAGACTTAAAAGAGACTTTGTAGTGCTCAATTGAAGATTGGAAGCTTTATGAATGTTTGGATAACCTTCTGGGTCGAATTTGACATCTTTATATAAGCTGAGCACTTCTTGAAGTCTTGATCTGTGAAGAATAGCCTCTGGCGTTACAACAGTGTCCATAACGCGTGGAGAAGGCATTATAACGCCTTGGACCTTTTCCTTTCTTGCCCTTTTACAACATACAACTGGGCCACATAACTCTTATCTCGTTATAACGCATGGGTATGGCGTTATAACGGATGGCCAGGCGTTGTGACGCCTTTCTAGAGCGTTACAGTATCGCTTGCCTCAGACTTTTCCTATTGTTTGGCCTTCTCTCTCCTCCTAAGGCGTTGTGATGCCTTGATGACCTGTTATAACGAGTTGCATACTCGTTATAACGCATGAGCAAGCATTATGGTAACGCATGGCTCAGTCTTGTGCCTTGAAGCCTTCTCTTGATGCTTAGACCATGTCTTGACTTGTCTAGGGCATGTATAAGCATGTTTGACATTGGGTTGTACCTGTTTTAACCTGCATCTCATCAAAACTCAATTGTGCAAGGTTAGTACTTTATGTGTTTTGCAAATTATCAAACAAGAGAAGAGTTGATGAATTAATATCAAATTAATTCTAACACTTAATACATAACAATTCAAAGTAATTCAAACTCAAGATAAAGGCAAGAACTAATCAATTAAGTTTGTAAGAAAGTAAAAGAAAAAGCTAGAGAGAGTTGACATAAGATGTAACGTGATTCAACAAAAACCTATGTCCAAGGATCCCTGAGTACCACCCCGAATAGCAATATTACCATACCTATGCAAGTCTACACAAGGATCCTCCACAGATCAAACAAAAATAAGATCTTATCTTGAACAAAAACAAATGATGATTAGATTATTACAATCTCTAAGTAGAAACCTAAATCTTAATTCTCTCTTGAACTTGGCTTGTGAAGATTTGAAATGCTTGGAAAGTTGTTCTCAGAGCTCCGAGAATGCTTGAAAGCTTGTAGGTAATTTCTTGATACTTCTTTGAAAATTTGTAGTTGTATTTATAAGGCATCAGCTCTAATCACCTTGATTCAGTCTTCCATTATAACGAGTTGCAAGATTGACATACATGTCCTTCTTTGTTCGTGTCTATGACAGACTCTCAGACTCATAGTAATGAGTTCCAGTGTGAAGACACTTTTGTTAATGTAACAAACTTCTCAATCTTTTCTATACTTGATCGATTTTCTCAAGCTCTCCTGAATTTATTACTAGTTAACAAAATACTGGATAGATCATCTATGAAGTCCACTCTTCAAGATCCTTGCATTGTTGTGCTTCTCTTGACTTGAGGATTATAATTATGATCTTAATTTTGCCTTAGTTACCCGTTTAAACATGCACAACACTAACTAAACATGTAATTGTTAGTATTTGAGTTAATTTGCAAATTGTCAAACAAAAAAGAACTTAAACCAACAATCAATAAACTTTTTGTCTATCAAGGAAATAAAAATCTTTTTATACACGGTCATTAAATTTTTTTTATGATCGCAAGCTAAATGGTAAATAAAATTTAAAATTGAAACAACTAATAATTTGTTTTAATTAATAAATTAATAACATTAAGAAATTACATCGATGATGAAAAACTTGAAAAGATGATATAAACGTTTTGATGTTTTGGATGTACATCGGATCATAATTTGTATTTTTGCATTAGTTTAGTAATGATTTCTTTTTCTTCTAAATTTGCCAAGATGTAAATTATGTAGAAGAGAAATAGGCGTCGAAAAGAGTAGAATTAGAAAGTGGCAGCATCTACCGTATTCTGTGGGGTACCAGAAGAATCCAATGAATAGAAGACAAGACATGATTGAAATTTGATACTATAATAATAATAACAATAATAAAATATAATTTGGGTAAGCTTTGATCTTTAATTGCGTACCACAAAAGCATTGGTGTCTGTGCGATACTGATGGAGCGCTGAGCTCAGGAGGTGAGTGGTGACTGGTGTGGCGCCGCGCTAACTAATTAATTAAGGATTTAATTACCACTTGAACCCAATCGCCTTTTTTTCTATTTCCATTCCAATTCTAATTGTACTCAGTCTCAGTCTCAGATACCAGCAGCAGCATCTCCTTATTGGAAAGAACTCGAAAATAAACTAAACTCAACTCATATTATTCAACTTGCTCATAACAGATACATTATATAGTATTCATGATGGAGCATTTTTTCCTAATTTAGCACCCACTAATTCTATCACAACTCTAATTATGCTACCATCATGTCTCTATTTGTCCTCACTATTCTTGACAAACTCGAAATAGATTTGATACTAAATTAAGCTATAAACTTCATCTATGCCTTCTTGCTGCTGACTTGGATTATGTTCAACACCCCCCCTTAATCCAAAGTCATCTACATTCGTTGACCTTCGACACCAAATAAACTTCTCTCTTGGAAGAGCCTTGGTCACGACATCTGCAACTTGCTCTTTTGAATTAACATACTCCAATTCGATCTCCTTTTGCTCAACCAATTCTCGAATGAAATGTTGCCTTGTATCAATGTGCTTCGTGCGACTGTGAAATACAGGATTTTTGCTCATTGATATGATTGATTGATTGTCACACAGTATCTTTGTTGCTCCTTGTTGCTTGGAAGTTTAATTCTTCTAGTATACTCTAAGCCATACACCTTGACAGGCAGCTGAAGTCACTGCATTGTATTTAGCTTCTGCTGTTGATAGTGCAACAGTTGATTGCTTCTTCGAATTCCAACAAATTGCATTATCACCATAGAAAAATACTTGTCCTGATGTACTCCTTCTATCATCTAGGCTCCCTGCCCAATCACTGTCACTGTAACCAATTAGACTTGGATTTTCCACAAATTTATACCACAGACCATAGCTCACTGTACCAGCAATGTATCTCAATATTCTTCTTGCTGCTCCCATATGTTGTTTAGTTGGTGTTTGCATGAATCTCAAGATGACCCCAACTGATTGTGAGATGTCGGGTCGTGTATGAGTTAAGTACATTAAACCACCAACCAAGCTTCTGAATCATGATGCATCTGTATGACTTGTGCTGTCCTCTGCTGTGAATTTTTCATTGACATTAGATGGAGTCTGTACTGGATTACATTCTTTCATTCCGAACTTCTCTACTAAGTCCATGGCATACTTTCTCTGAGAGATAAACAGACACCCCATTCCTTGTTCGATTTCTAACCCCAGAAAATAGTGCATCCTACCCAAATCTGTCATCTCAAACATATGCATGATTTGTTCTTTAAACGATTGCACAATTCCTTGGTCTGTACCGAAATAGATCATATCATCAACATATAGACAAACAACTAACAAACTTTGGTTGTGTCTAATGTAGAGATTGGGCTCATTCTTACTTCTTGTGAACCCCAAATTCTGAAAACATTCATCTACCTTGCTATACCACACTCGTGGGGCTTGCTTCAAGCCATAAAGTGCTTTGTGGAGCCGGTACACCCATCTTTCTTTACCTTTGATTTTGAAACCTTCGGGCTGCTCAACATATACCTCTTCCATTAGTTCTCCGTTCAAGAAAGCAGACTTAACATCGAGTTGAAAGATATGTTGCTTTAATTGGACAACTAGTGTTAATAAGAGTCGAACAGTTTCAAACCTTGCAACAGGGGAGAATGTTTCGTTGTAGTTAATTCCTTGCTTTTGTGCATAGCCTTTCACGACTAATCTTGCCTTGTATTTGAGCACCTTCCCGTCAGGACCAAGCTTGGTTTTGTACACCCATTTGACTCCAATTCCTTTGTGATCTTTTGGCAGCTCAACTAATTCCCAAGTGTTATTTTCCTCAATTGCTTGTATTTCTTCTTTCATTGCTGTAACCCATTCTTCCTTTTCAACAGCTTCTTCAAAACATTCGGGATCAGTCACTAAAAGTGCTTATGTTGATGAATATAATTCCTGCAAGGTTCTGGTCTTTTGTTGGGATGGTTGATTCCTTCTTCTTTCATAGACTTGCAATGGTCTCGGCATGTCATCGTTTGGTTCTGGTTGAAGTTGCTCATTGTCTTCACCCTTCTCGTATTGTAAAGGGGTCGATGTTTCAGCACCTTTCGAGTTCCAACTCCAACTTGTATTTTCATCAAACATCACATTACGACTAACAATTGTCTTCTTTGTTTCAGGATTGTAAAGTCGGTATCCTTTTGATTGAATACAGTATCCAATGAATATACACTTTTCAGATTTAGCATCCAGCTTCTTTCAGTTATGTGAATTAATGAGTGTGTAGGCAACACATCCAAAGACTCGCAAGTGACGTACTACAGGTTTTCTGTTGAACCATGTCTCATAAGGTGTTTTGTCCATAACTGCCTTTGTTGGTGAAAGGTTGAGAATGTAGACTGCCGTGGCGACAGTTTCTGCCCAAAATGAATTCGGCATGTTTTTGAATTTCAGCATGCTTCTTGCCAACTCGACAACAGTTCGGTTCTTACGCTCAGCTACCCCGTTTTGCTCAGGAGTATATGGTGTGGTTAGTTGCTGCAAGATACCTTCTTGTTCACAAAATTGTTTGAATTCAGTTGATTGATACTCACTTCCTCGATCCGACCTTACCATTTTCAATTTCATGCCAGTTTGTGTTTCAGTCATAGCTTTAAACTTTTTTGAACATCTTCAATTCTTCACTTTTGTAGGTAAGAAAGAATACCCATGTCATTCGACTGAAATCGTCAATGAACAACATAAAGTATTTGCTTCCTCCTAATGAGCTCTCCATGGGACCACACAGATCAGTATGTATCAATTCAAGTATTATAGTTGCACGAAGAGATTGATCCTTAGGAAATGGTAGTTTTGATTGTTTGCCAAGAGCACATCCTTCACATAACCCCACATCATTTATCTCTGGTAAGCCTATCACCATATCTTTCTAGTTTAGCAATTTCAATCCACCAATGTTCAAATGCCCATACCTTAGATGCCATAAGCTTAAATTTGGTTCCGTGGTGATGTTTGCATTATCATCAATCTCTATGATCTTTAAAGGGAACAAGTTATTCTCTGTTTTCTGAATAGTTTCCATCACATGCTTTGTTGATAATTCTTCAATTTTGCAAGTGTTGCCTTCGAACTTGATTGCATAGCCATTGTTCATCATTTGGCCAATACTCAGGAGATTTTGTGACAGTTGAGGAATAAAATATACATTGTGTATATACCTTGTATTGTCTGCAGTAGGTACAGCCACTTTGCCAATGCCTTCAACACGAATTTCTTTGTCGTCACCAAGTCTCACAGACTTCTTGTATGACTCATCCAGTTCTTTAAAGAGATGCTTATACCCAGACATATGGTTGGAACAGCCGCTGTCCAGAAACCAAACTTGACTCACTTCATATTTTTCATCGATTTTTGCCATGAATAGCTTTGTCTCAGTGTCTTTCTTGTTGTCATTCTCCTCTACTACATTTGCTTGCCCTTCTTCATGTTTTTACTTGTAACAATCAGCTTGCAAATGGCCAATTCGATGACAATAGTAGCATTCGATGCCTTGCTTGCCTTGTTTGTCTTCCATTTTCTTCTTCTAGCAGTCTGCCATGATGTGACCGACTTTATGACAATAATATCACTCTATATCTTTCTTTATCGTTTGATGTTGTGGTTGACCATTAACTCTGTAGTTCATGCTTCCTTCACGACCTCTGCCTTTGGTGACAAATGCCTTAGAGTCATCTTTTTATTCGGTTTTGAGAAGTCTAACTTCATGGGCTTGCAGCGAACCCATCAGTTCATCAAAAGTGTATCTCGACAGATCCTTGGATTCTTCGATTGCTGCTACAACATGATCAAACTTTGCAGTAAGACTGCGGAGCACCTTCATAACTACAATTTTTTTTGTAATATCCTTGCCACAACTCTTGATTTGCTTGACTATGGATGAAACTCTTGAACAGATTCACTTTGATTCATATTCAAAGTCTCAAAATCTCTTCTTAAACCTTGTAATTTGATCTCAAGAATTTTAGCATTTCCTCGGAAAGTTGTTTTTAGAGTAGTCCATGCCTCATTTGCTGATATTGCTGAGGCGATCTTTATAAACACCGTGTCACCAACGGCTTGTTGAATAAAGAACAACGCCTTTGCATCACGCTTCAATGTTTCTGCTGGTGTAGGATCCGGCACAGGAACTCCCTTCTCCACCAATTTCCATAGACCTTGTGATTTGAGCAGAGTACGTAGTTTGATACTCCAAAATTCATAGTTATCTCCCTTGAATAACGGAATTGAGGGGTTCGAAACATTCATCTCTGCCATGGATGGATTGATCTTGAATCGTGCTCTGATACCAATTTTGTTGGAAATAACTCGAAAATAAACTAAACTCAACTCATATTATTCAACTTGCTCATAACAGATACATTATATAGTGTTCATGATGGAGCATTTTTTTCTAATTTAGCACCCACTAATCCTATCACACCTCTAATTATGCTACCATCATGTCTCTATCTGCCCTCACTATTTTTGACAAACTCGAAATAGATTTGATACTAAATTAAGCTATAAACTTCATCTATGCATTCTTGCTGCTGACTTGGATTATGTTCAACACTCATGTGCTAGCATGAGCATGGGCCTGCGCATCATTAACACCAACACTGTCGACTACCGGCTCAATCACAGCTGCCTTTCTCGTATGCAAGCATCAGAAGCATATATGGTCATTAACAATGCAAGTTTCCATAGATAGATGAAAATTGGAATTGAAGGTCGATGTCTTCTTGCTTGATTGCAGGTACTTGGTACACTACAGTAAAATTAGGCATCTGCGACCGGTCAAACGATCGCAAATAACCCATATACAGTTGCAGATAGTTTCTAGCGATGAGCACCGGTCGCTCATGAATTGGTCGCTATTTGCTCCTCGCAGTTACCTCTTGCTGACGTAAGCACAGTCGCAAATAACATTAATACGGTCACAGATACTGTTTTCAGCCATCAAAGTGAATGTCGCATATTAGTTGTTGCCAAAATCATTCTTTGAAAGACCTTTGTTTTATTGTAGATTTAAAAACACTAAAAGTTCAATTTATATTTTATATTTAGGAAACCAAAACTTGTAACAATATGGACAGTGCATATCAAAGATTTACATTGATCTCAAAAATTGGACTACAACACAGTATTCATATAAAAATTTCCATTAATCTCAAATTTGAATTACAAAACAGTATAAACAAATCAAATTACATAGTGCTACAATAATATGATTAGAGACCATCTAGATATCATCTGAACAACAGATTTTTCATTCCTAATAATTAATCTATCAAAAGATTATTTCTAACAGTTATCTTAAACACAATCATGTATACTCCACCGAAGGGCGTGATGAGGTGGCGAAGTCGAATTTCTCCTGTAATATCACAATAGTTATGCTGAATATGTGTTGGTTATGCACAAAGTCCTACCCAAAATAATTTTATACTACCTTCTGCAAATAAGCTTCCAAAGAGCATAAAACACCAGTAACACCTTTAATCGCCTATTATAACTATCAAGTCATATTAGTAGTAGATAAACCCCATATTAGCATCTGTAATTTTAAGATCACAAAATCTATGGTTCTTCTGCATTTTATTGGTGATAAGCTTCTCACCAATAAAAAAGAAAAATCAATACCTTTAAAAATACTATGTCTTGGTCAGCATATTCTATTGTGCATTTATTGTGGACTGCATCTTCCAAGCTTAGTAATTTCATTACTCTGCAAAAAAAAAACAAGCACAGAAATATATACACACGTATTATATACCAGTTGGAATATTGTTTATAGAATTAACGAGCAAGGACTCGAACATTTTTTACGAATAAAATATTTGTGAATAGAAAGAGGGTATCTGTTAACAAAATCAAGAACAAGAAAATGCAAACTGGCACCAACGTATACTCCAAATGTAGGACGAAAGAGAGTATTACCTCAACACAAATGAATCCTCTTAGAAAATAAGAGTGAATAACACCAACCGCATGAGGTGCCTTTGGCTTCTTATCTAATTTCATCTTGTTGGGATGCGCAGTTCATCTTGGATTGTGGAATGACTCATCATTTTCATTTTGGTACCACATTACAAACCTACTTACCATAGGAACAAATCGATATAATTTTATTCGTTAACACTATATTAATCAATAGTCATGGTATAGTACAACTATATTAATCAATAGCAATTAGGAGATATATGAACTAACCAGCATGGATAAATGTAGAGTTGCGAGATTTTTGTGCTAGCACATGGCCGCAACCACATCCTAGGCTCAATCACTGCTCACAGCAGAAAATCTGCAGATGATAGCAACGGCTTTGTATTCTTGAAATGTAAGGTGTATGGAGTCGGAGAGGTCTATCTTGGCCGAGCCAATGAGGCTCACTCACGTGCCATTTTCGCACATATCTATTTCTCCAAAATCATTAGTCCTGTTGGCTGGACCAACTAGAGCTACAACGTACGGTGATATCAAGTAATCTTCTCTATTTAATTTTAAGCCTTTCTACAGTTCTCCCTTAGTCCTTCACATTCATCTTGTGGTGTAATGGATTCACACATCAACAGTTCATATAAATATCATATCACCTGAAAACTGAAGATCCGCTTCTCCCAAAGAAAAAAATACTTTAAGATACCAATGCAGACACGGAAAAAGAAAAAAAATAACTATAACACTTTTTTATGGTTGTTCGTATTTGATTCGTGACTCAATAGGCTCGTTCATATTTAAATGTTTCTTTTTAGTGTTTTGAAAATTAAGATGGAGTGAAGTTTATTAAAAGAAAACAATATAGAAGGCTAATTAATTGCTTTTCGTGACATATGAAGGGGGATAATAATAGGGGAGCATGATTGTCATGGTCCAGGTTCAGACCTGAAACACCTGGCAGAGTGGGCTCGCCAGTTCAGCAAAGATATCATCTGCTGTTAATGCAAGTATTTCTTTTATTGATTAACACAGAATTAGTGTGGTATCAAAATTTCTATACCATGACTATTGATTAATATAGTGTTAACAAATCGATATAATCAACTTGTCAAATAAAAGATCTATTATTATGCCAAACATTGAAGCACTCCCTCTAGCCCCCTTCGATATAATTTTGTTATTGCGTATTTGCTTTATTTACTAATTTACCTCAAGCTGATAAAAAACACAACCTAATCTTGAAGCTTTCCATGTTGCACTTGAAAATGCAAGTATTTCTCCTGCAAATTAAGAAAAAAGAAGCACAAATTAAAATAATTATTAATTAGTACATACAAAATACAATTGATTAACAGCCACTTGAAAATGCAAGTATTTCAACCCACCATCTGCTAGGAGGATCTTCGTCAGTTTCATCTTGTTTGAACAGGAACTGCCTTCCCTCTTCCTCTTGCCTCAACTGAGTTGCTTCAATTGAGATCGCCTGAATTCAGTACCAGAATGAAATTAGAGAACTAACAATCAGGATAGATCAAATTGGGGTTGCGCAATTCATCAAACACTTGGTATACATTAGAGTATTTACAAAAAGTTAAAAAGAAGAAGATACAAAGAAAATAAAAACAGTATTTTTTGTTTATCAACCATTCATTACCTCATTTCTTGATTATATAACATGATATCACCAAAACAAATTATATTGTTAGAGAGACAAAGCATTGACCTTCCAAATCCACCAAAATCATCACAAATGAGCACGTCAATTACATTTTTACACATTGTTCAGTTAACTAACAATATGACAAGTGAGATTCTCTGTTAGCACATTGCTATTAACCTAGCTAATTAATCAATTAAACAGTTTTTGCATTGTAAATGAAAATATTTACTTAAAACTTACAGAGGTGATTAGAAAATTCTACTAACCTGGACTAGATATCTTCCAATTTGCTACTGTAATAGGGGATGAAGGAAGACTCGTCGAATCTGTTGCTGGTTCAACCGGCTTACTACTACTCTCCTCCAAATTCAAACGCCGAGTCATAGAATAACACAACTCAAGAGCAGGAAGTGTGTTACACAGCCGGTATCTCTTCGTAATTAAACCCAAACCCTAAATCAACACACCCCTTGAGCTCCTCCAAATCATCATCCGTCAAGCTCTAGTTCTAGCAGTTACATGTTCTCCATTGCAATCCGATCACTGATCGATAGTGTCTGGGATATGTTCTATGCACTAATCTCTCTCTCTATCTCTCTCAGAAAATGTCGATAGGGTTGCTGAGAGTGGAGGCGCCACAGAGCTAAGACAGTTTTAGGTTTTTGAGTCTGGAGAAAATGTCGATAGGGACGAGAAATGGTTTTTGAGTCGATTGGGCCTGGTCACAGTCGCCGATAGGGAGACTGTTGCTGAAAACATTTCGATCGAAACAATTTATCTGCTACACATTTCGTCCAACATTCGAGCCCAAAATAATTTATTACATCTGCTACAAATCGGGCCTGGTCGCAGAAATGGTCTCAATTGGGCCTTTTTGTTGTAGTGGTAGTAGCAGTACTGCACCTGCCATGCCGTGCTGTGTTTCCCTTGGTTATGAAATTGAAACACTCTCTTGTTGTCAGTATCCTTTATTCGTGTAACGGAAGGAATATGGTTTTGGTAATCCTGGATAATCGCTTGCAGGCAGTTATAGATTCTGTCTTTATGACAGACTTGGTTTTAACTTCTAAATTAATTTATGCATTCCAATGAAGGAGTCATGAACTCATCATCAGATGCAGTAACTCCTGCTTTTATGGTATATCTGTATTATACAGCTAGCATTCAGGTACTAGAGGATGCAAGAGACAACCAGATGATCCGCAGCCAGAAACAAGCACTCACACTGTCACACACTCAAAGAAAGAAATACAAAATATATATGCTTTTCATTCGTACAAGTTAGAACACTGGACTCTGAACCCAACTATATATGCATGCTTTTCCTCGCTAACAACAACTGCTAGCTGTTGAAGTAGGCCCCATTCTCCTGTATTTTCCGACCGGAATCTTCTCTCCGTTACCATTTCCAATTCCAACCCATCTGTTGTTGTTCTCTTCACAGTCCGAGCTTGCAACAGATAAAACTCGCCAGTTGCTCCAAATCCTCACCATAATATACAGCAATGCCACACACACGACCGCTGAGACCAAAACAATCGAAACTATTATGCCTGCAACCTCAGCCTTCACCAGACGTTTTTCCTCACTGACAGGTGTGCCCATGCAAGGACCCATTGGTGCACCACATAAACCATTACCGGCAAATGAACTCTCTGGAAAACTCGACAATGCAAGTGCAATTTCACCCTGGAGAAGGTTGCTTGACAGATTTAACCGGTGCAAGCTTGTCAGCCTCACCAGGGAAGCTGGCACAGTACCTTGTAGCTGGTTTAAAGAGAGGTTCAGCCTCTCTAGTTTTACAAGGTTGCCAAGTGTATCAGGGATCTGTCCTGAGAAGTCATTATAACTTAGGTCAAGTATTACTTGTAGCTCGGTTAAGCTGCCGAGTTCCTTGGGAATTGTGCCATTCAGGTGGTTCTCAGACAATCTGAGTTCATAGAGCTTTTTGCACTGTTCAATTTTGGGTGGCACCAGCCCAGAGAGATTGTTCCTTTGTAGGTTAAGTACATTCAGCGAGCTGAGTTTACTGATCTCTTGAGGGATGTGGCCGGTAAGCGTGTTGTTATACAGAGACAACTTGATGAGAGCTGAGCATTTGCCGATTTCTCCTGGTATCTCTCCACTGAAGCTGTTGGAGGAGAGGTCCAGTTCCCCAAGAGAAGCCAAATCCCCAACCCAATTAGGTATCTTCCCCGCCAAACTATTCCCGTTCAAAAGGAGATGTGTCAGTCCCTTGCTGTCAGAGAGGCCAAGCGGAATTTTTCCAGAGAGGTGGTTGTGAGAGAGATCAAGTGAGTCTAGCTGCTCCAGTCGGCTCAATTGCGAGGGGATGGGTCCTGTCAACTGGTTGCGGCTTAATCGAATTCGGGTTAGGTTCCTTGATCTGAAGAGCTCTGGTGGGATCTCACCCGAAAAGGAATTATTGGTCAAGTCAAATACTGTCAGAAGATCTGACCCAGTGAGGGGTTGTATACCTCCATTGAACTTATTGTGGGACAAGTTGATGATGGAGAGATTCTTCAGCCCGACGAGAGATTGTGGTAAGGGGCCCACAAGAGAATTATTATACAGTGTTATCAGCTTCAATTCTGTAAGAAATCTGAATGTATCAGGCAGGGTACCTGCTAAGCTATTGTCAGCCAAAGCCAACTGTTGGAGGTTATTGCAATAACCAAGGCTTGGAGGGATGGGTCCTGAGAGGTCATTTTGCCTCAGTTGTAGCACGGTCAGGTTCTTCAGGTTCCCAATCTGCTCAGGTATGATCCCGTTAAAGTTGTTCCCGAAAAAATCCACTTCTTGCAAGCTGGTGCAATTTGTGAGCTCTGCTGGTATTGTACCTGACATCTCATTTTCGTACAGAAATAAGAGATTGAGTCTCTTCAGTTTCCCGATTTCAGTGGGGATCGATTCGGTCAGATGGTTGTGATAGAGAGATAGTATCTCCAGATTGGTCAAATTCCCGATCTGATGCGGAAGGGGGCCTGTCAAGCTGTTATTATGCAAAGCGAGGTTTATAAGGTCTGTAAGCTGGTCTATGTTGTATGGTAAAGAGCCAGTGAAGCTGTTATTTGAAAGGTCGAGGGATTGTAGGGAGGTGCAGCTAAAGGTTCCGTCGATGGTTCCAGTAAGTGCGTTGCCAGCAAGAAAGAGATTGCGCAAACTGGAATTGCCTGGACAGAAGTTGCTTCGGATTTCTCCTTGTAGGAAATTATTGGAGAGGACTAGGAACTCAAGATTGGTGAGGTGGCTTGTAGAGATGCTGAGTGGACCTGAGAGGTTGTTATTTGACATGTCCAAAACTTGTAACTGGGTTAACCGGTTCAATTCCTGAGGTATACTGCCAGTGAGTCGGTTGCCAAACAAATAGAGGTGATTCAGACTCACGAGATTGCCAATGGTAGTTGGGGTTTCCCCGGTGAGGCGATTGTTTGCTAAATTGAGAGTCTGCAAAGCATGGAATTCACCAACGGAGGAGGGAACCTCTCCTTCCAGCAAGTTGTCATTGAATGAAATAACTTGTATGCGAGTGCACTGTATAAGTTGGTCGGGAATGGGACCAGTGAGGCAGTTGTTGTGCAAGCTGAGGACCTTGAGTTGCCTCAATTCACCTAGCTGGGGTGGTATGGTGCCGTTCAACCGACAATAGGCGAGGCCAAGGGTTTGAAGAGCAGTGCAGTTGGAGAGAGTAGGCGGTATCTCTCCATATAGCCTGTTATCACCTATTCTGAGTGTTTTCAAGTTCCATAAGAGACCGAGCTCGGGAGGGATGAAACCGGAGAGGGAGTTTGAGTAGAGAAGCAGAACCTGTAGATTGGTGAGCATGGCGAGCTCCCTGGGTATCGGGCCGGAGAGGGAATTGGAAGATAAATCGAGAATCTGGAGGGAGAGAAGACTGGCTAGTGCGGGTGAAATAATGCCGGCGAGGCTGCTGCTGGAGAGGTTGAGGCCGGTAACGGTAACGGTAACACGCTCTTCATTCTGATCGTGCATGCAGGAGACGCCGTGCCAGGTGCAGACGTCGGCAGTGGGGGGCATGTCCCAAGCAGAGAGAGCGGCATCGGAAGTGAGAGCGGACTTGAATGCGAGTAAGATGGCATGGGTATCAGCAGCAGCAGCAGTTGCTGGAGCGGAGGAGAGGAGCGCGCAGAACCAGGCGGTGCATGCCAGCATGTGGAGAATGATGGGGGCAATGGGGAAGTAACAGTGACAGTAATCGCGTTTCTGATTAGGTCTGTCCATATTAATTTGGACAAGGAGAGGAGAGGAGAGGAGAGGAGAGGTAGCACTTTCTAGCTCTTAATTAATTAATCAGTGATAAACAGGAAGAGGAAGAGAGGGACTGGTTGCAGTGCATGCATGGCGTGGCTGCACATGATAATGATATATATATATGCTTCTTCAATTAAGCTTGGGAGTGTAGAGGGGGAGTAGACCATGACAATTTATATATGCATGCAGCGTGCTGCTGCATCAGGTCAGTTCAATGATACTCTGACTCTGCTATATATAGCCTATATATAGAATACATATATGTGTTGCGTATCACTGTATCAGCATCATTATTGTTAGTATGGAGTATAGATCATAGATGTAGCCTTTTGGGAAATCATATCATATCCCAGCCCCAGCCCCCAGGGTTGAAAAGGTTTCTGTTACTTGCATGTTAATCAGTAAAAAGTGCCTCCGCAGCATTCAGTTCTCCTCTTAAAACAAGTGTATTTGACAGCTCTGCACTGCACACACACACACACACACACACACACACACTACACTTGCACCTACTTCCATCTACTGCATGTCTGCCTGAGAAGAAAAAAACAACACACTTTGTCAATCCATCATCTATATTTTTTGTACCTAATGCATGGTTAACACCAGAATTAAAGGAAAAACAAAATTAAATGAAAAAGAAGCCTACCTGCTACCATACTTCATTCCCTAATTGGCTATTCCATGAAGTATCACTAGTCTAATTTGACTGAACTTCTCCGAGAAAATGTCATTCCCATTGTCAAATTAACTTCTTATTTGTAAGTTACTAGATTTTTTTACATTATTAAAACGCAAATGATTTGCATATGTTGTCACTGGTGACGAATTTTCTTTTCATGACTATTTTTATGTTCCTCAAAAATAATCTTGTCCAAAATTATAAGAAAAAAAGTGTTAATATAGACGCGAAATAGAAAACAGAAGAGACCGGGTGGCAGTTGTGAGCCCAAAATAGCGTGATAGATATTAGATTAGATAGATAAGATAGATAGATAGATCCAACAGAGACCTTGTTCAATTCAATTGATTCGGTTCACAAAGAAAACGCCAAGCCAGGTACTGACAGACACAGAGACACTGACCCAACAATTAATTGCATTGGCAGCTTTCACCTTTGATCCTTTCCTTTTTCCTTTTTCTTTTCAACCTCTCCCCAGTTCCCTCTCTCTCTCACATGTATTTACCAACTCCCTTTTGACTTGGAAAGAAAAAGACAACCATGTCAGCCCATGTGGCTTCAGATTCAGAGTGGCTATGAGAGGCCTCATATAATCTAATTCACCAACAGCCCAGCCCAGCCCAGCCCACTGGTAGTAATTAAACTCCAATTTTGTATCTTATTTAATTTTTATTTATGTTTAAAATTAACATTATAATAATAAATATTATGTTTTTAAAAATAAAATATGGTTCATCGTTAGACTACGCTAGCACGTGAATGTAGCATAAAATTAAATGATGTATTTTTCCTTTTAGATAATTAAAATTAAAAGATGACAGGAGATGCCTGATATTGATAGGAACTAGAAAGGAGACAGAAGCAGAGGCCAAATACAAGCAGAAATTGATCATCAAGTAACTTCTCCAGTCGCAGAGCAGATATCAGATATATACCTCTTTCTCTTTGTCTCTCTCTTTCCCTTTCTCTCTCTTATTCTCTGTGCATGTCCGTCTCTGATCACATCAAATGAAATAAAAGTGGTGGCAATGGTAATACTCCAAAACTAATTAATTTGTGCTATGGCTTCTAGCTGCCGCTGCCTACTCAAACAAGAACCATTACCATTAGCACCTCCTCATTGCCATTTGCACTCAAACTCAAACATCACCTTCTTCTATTCCTCTCTTGTTTTTTCCCTCCTCCTGTTCCTGTTGCTGTTCGAGCTTGCCGCCGTCTCTGCCTCCTCACCTATTATTACCGACACAAACAGTACTAATAGCAGTGAATTTGAGCGGATGATGAAGGCTCATCTGAGGAGGCTCAATAAGCCTTCCTTGAAGACCATCCAGGCATGCATGACATTATTTATTCATGCATTCATTAATTCATTCCATTTTCTATTTAGTGTATATATTTTTACATGCGATGCATTATTCATTATCAATTGTTCATTTGTTCTCCTGCTCCTTGCTCCTGCATTGCATATATGAATCAATTGTTGTGGCACAGAGCCCGGATGGTGACACCATAGACTGCATACCTTCTCATCTCCAGCCAGCCTTTGATCACCCCTTGCTCAAGGGACACCAGCCCTTGGTTGGTTCCTATGTACTCTACCTACCCACCTATACCTATTTTCATTTTCATTTTCATTTTCCTCTTCTTTCTTTTATATACATATATACACACTCCATCGATTGGCTTGGATTTCATTTTTGAGGTCGTACGTTCTCTTAATTTTACATTGATTATAAGGATGAACCCGAGAGGCCCAAAGGACACAACACAAGCAGAAGCAGAAGCAGAAGCAGCAGCAGAGAGGATGATGACATCAGCATGTACCAACTACTATTATTCCAAGAGTGGCGGAAATCGGGTGAAGACTGCCCCGAAGGGAGCATCCCGATCCGACGCACTCACAAAGAGGACGTGATGAGAGCTGGTTCCATTGCCAGATTTGGTATGAAACCCGTCGTTCGCCGTGATTCTACCAGCACCGGTCATGAGGTACCTAGCTAGCTAGCTATATATATACTCTGCACTTTCAACTAGTTAATCAAAACAATTAGATGATCGATGCTTTATTTTTCAGACAATAAATGTCGTTTCCGAAGTTATTCACATAAACTGTTGTGCCCTCAATAGTCGGAATGATTTGTCAGTTGAACCCTCTTTTACAAATAAGCCCATAATACAAATATACATATATGTTTTCGTGACCTCTGTTTTCATTGCATCTCAAAATAAATAATAAGAATAATTATTCCTCATTGCAACATGTAAACATTTAATATATATGTTGTTTCCTTCAATTTTCTAAAACTTTAGCTGCGACCTAGCTATTTGGGTCTTCATATATACTCCGAGCCAAATTAATGTTGTCAGTTTGGTTGTTTGTTTGTTTGCAAAGTGAAGAAGAAAACAAAAATGCATGAAGGTTCGGAATTTTGGCTCTTTGCAAGTCCACTATTATATGGTAAGTTATCTCGTTCAACGACAAACCAAATAGGCGAACACAATGGCACAATGCCATATACCACTAATAGGCTAATAGCAGAGCAGATAGACAGTATAAAATTAAGTAGGAAAAAAGAACCAATTAGTGATTCATTGAATCGTCGATAGTCCAAACTCCAAATCTAGTTGTTTAAATTAGTAACGCATAGCATTAGCAAGAAGGAATAAAATATTAAAAGGGCACAGCCGCGCGCACAGCACAGCACGAATTAATTAAGGGTGAAGCGGGCAAAACAGTAGTAATGTTTGCCTGGTGGCATGGCGTGGCATCTCAATTAATTTGTTGATACGATCGAGTACAAGCAGCAAGTCAGCAAACCAACGCAGCATGCAGATGCAGGTATTAATTTAATGGGTAATTTGAACACCCACCCGAACTTAATTTTTTATGCCAGTTAAAATGACGAGAGAGAGAGAGAGAGAGAGAGAGAGATCACCAGAGAGATCTCACTTCCAGTTCCCAGCGACAGAGAGCAGGTACTATTTCTATGGGAGCGTGACCGAGATGGAACACTTCCGTACTAGTTGTTGCCGACCGACTAATTAATTAATTAAACAAAAAAGCACCTACGACGCTGTTACTTCATTGATTAATTAATCCATCCAGTAATGCAGATGCAGTGACTGATTAGGGAGCTAGCTAGGTACCTAACACTAAGAGAGATCTAAATATGATATATGATATGATGCAGCATGCAGTCGGGTACGCAATGGGGCCCGGCCAGAAATACTACGGCGCCAAGGGAAGCATGAGCGTGTGGGCCCCACAGGTGGCGACGTCAGCCGAGTTCAGCCTGTCGCAGATGTGGCTCCTCTCCGGCTCCTTTGCCTCCGGCAGCGATCTCAACACCATTGAGGCCGGTTGGCAGGTAGGTATGTACGTACGTAGTTACGTATGTAAGTATGTTTGCATGATCGATCGATGTATACATAAATACATGCATGTGTCGTGTGCCTCCAAAAGATAAGTGGTTGTGTTATTCAATTTTGGTCCCCGGAGCAGATGGGACAGCCTTCTTTCTTTCAATCACTTGATGGAGCTGACAGAGTGACAGTACTCTCTGTCTTTTTCTTCTTCTTTTTTCCCTCGTTCAATCATGCATAATGCATTCATTCAGTTGTTGATTTGTATTTGTCAGTTGTCAGTTGTCACCCCCCTCCTCTTTGCTGCATACATGCATACTGGAACTAACATTAGTGCATGAACCCATATATAAGATTAGTATTAATTGAATCTATCTATCTAGGTAAGCCCGCAGCTGTATGGGGATGAACGACCGAGATTCTTCACCTACTGGACGGTATGGCTATATATAATATATATTAACTGGCAGCACCACGCAAACTGTTCTATTAATTCAATATTTTGTCCCCTGATTACATATGCATATTTAATTTAATTTAATTACTTTGTAGAATGATGCGTACCAGACAACGGGTTGCTACAATCTCTACTGTGCCGGATTTGTTCAGACCAACAACAAGATTGTGATGGGCGCTGCCATCGCTCCTACTAGCATCTACGACGGCAGGCAGTACGACATCACCGTCCTCATCTGGAAGGATCCGAAGCACGGCCACTGGTGGCTCGAGTTCGGGCCGGGCATCTTGGTCGGGTACTGGCCCTCCTTTCTGTTCAGCCACTTGGGGGCTCATGCCACCGTGGTGCAATTCGGAGGCGAAGTCATCAACACGCACCCGTACGGGGCTCACTCCTGGACCCAGATGGGCAGCGGCCGCTTCTCGGGAGAGGGTGCTAAAAGGTCTGCCTATTTCCGTAACCTCCAGCTGGTGGACTGGGATAACAACCTGATCCCGCTGAGCGCTCCCGGCCTCGTAGCCGATCATCCCCACTGTTACGACATCCGGGGCAGCTCCAGCGATGAATGGGGCAGCTACTTCTACTATGGCGGGCCCGGGAGAAATGCCAGGTGCAGATAGAGATAGAGATATAGTATGTTGTACGTTGTGACTTAATTGTGAGATACACAGTACTTACGGATCTGATGATCATTTTGAAAACAAAAAAATTAATAATTAAGTAGGGTTTTGCCTACTTTAGTTTACTGATGTGATTAATAATTAATTAGTGGCATGAACGCATGCAACGGGCCATTCAGTTTGGGGATTGTACAGTCAGCATGAGACCCTTGAATATATCGAGTTTTATTTATGTGAATTAATTAGCTAGGCTCCATTTTGAGGCTTAGTTTAATGTAACTTGCATGCATGCCTCCAGTCAATTGCACAAGTTGTGCAACTGAGAAGCAAATTAAGAGTTAAAAGCAGCCCTCCTAATTGTACGGTTAGCGGTGCCAGTGCACATAGAGCCATTAGTCATAGATGGATGAAAAAGATTTTTTTTATTTTGATATCTTGCTCTTCGTTCGTATAACCGTTTAGTTAAGAAAAAAGAATGACATCACATCAGGCAAATACTCAGTTAGTTTAATGCATGCAGGGAGATCGACATCGACTGAAATCAAATCACAGTCTAAAATGACGTTTGGACGGAAATTTAAACAGATATGGCTTGCCTTCGAAGGAAAATTTTTAATTTTCGTACGGATTTTCCGAGACGGAAAGAAATCCGCCCAAATACTTGAATTTGTTTCGTTTCAAATCATGTAGTTTTGGGCGAATGACAAGGCATCTCTAATTTATGAATCTGTATCTCTTCCAATAATAATAACTGACCGGTGATCGCTCTTCTGATTCTCAACGCTGCACTATATTTTTGACCTGCTCTCAGTATCTGCTACAGCGTCGCTACAATGTCCACTCAAAACTACCCATTTCTCCTGCAAATTTTTGACCATTTCAAAGAATACGAATCCCTAATTTATTTTTGCAACAAGCCATATTTGTTGTAGTGCCTGAGAGGTGAGACATCGGGCAACATCAGAAATTACAATATCTTGCTTCTTCTGGTGAAGTGTCACCTCTCATGGTGGTGCCAATGGCTGAGTCACGTTGAGCCTAGAGGTCTGAAATTATTTCTCCCAAAATTTACCAACAACAAATTTTTTTTTCTGAAATACTATCTTATAATTTGAAAAAAAAAATATGCATCATTGAACTCCTCTGAAAAAAAATCTTAAATCTTAAATTCTCTGACGAAAAACCTGAATCCGCCCCTGAATGATGTGTCATGTCTCCATCTTTCTCTCATCTCCACACACAGCTCTCATCTTAATAGTTGCCTTGTGGCATCTTTTGATTAAGACACCCCCAACAACACAATGGTAGTAGAGAGTAGAGCAGCAATTACCAGAGAGGACGACAAAGGAGAGGGACGGAGCCGTCTTGGAGGGAGATATACAAAATTCAAAGAACAAAATTATATAAATCATCCAATGCATAAAATTAAACAAGAGTACCATCACAAATGATTGGTCCTCTAGATCACTATACTAACACTTGCTTATACAGCCTAAACCCTTTAAGATATACCATCCTCGTTATCCTAAGTCTTTGTAATTCTCCTCTCGATACTTGACACAATTCGTTAAAACAATTAGGCAAAACCCGCAATCAATAAACGTCACGTTTATGTACTTAGTCTATTGATTACCCTACTTTTTGTCATCTAGATCTAACATTCAATTTCTCAATTGCAAATATTAAATTCTAAGATGTGCAATTTGATCAAGATAGCAAACAATTAAAATATAAAGCAAGTCATGAACAAATCTCAGAAAGTATATAAACTCAAACAAGCATACAACATAAGTTTCAAGTCATTAAATACTCCAATACAAACTTAGCCAAGCATGCCTAAGGCAGAACATAGAAAAATAAAGGAGTTCTAAAGGAAAAGAAAAGAAACAAACAAGAGATACAACCGAGTTTCTATGGTGAATTGGCTTCGTCTTCTCTTCTTCTTCTTCTTCTTCTTCTTCTTCTTCTTCTTCTTCTTCTTCTTCTCCTCCTTCTCTTCTTGACAAGATAACTAATCCTAAACCTTCATATTTTTGGCAAAAAAACGTAACTATTCTGACCTTGAAAACTTAGATATTTATATTGGAACAAGACCCTCAAAATAGAACCCTTAAAATTGCAGCTTTTTGCTCTAGGTAGTTCAATTGCGGCCGCAAAGGATGGTCTTACGATCGCAATAGACTTGAGAGTGGCTTCTAGCTGACTGCTAATTCTGGAGATTAACCGTCTTGCGATCGCAACATGAGTTATTGCAGCCGCAATGGACTTGAAAAAATCTTGCTAAATTAGGCTGAATGGATTGAGAACATGCAGAACTTGATTGCAACCGCAATGGACTTGAGAAACGTAACTATTCTATGGTGAATTGGCTTCGTCTTCTCTTCTTCTTCTTCTTCTTCTTCTTCTTCTTCGTCTTCTTCTTCTTCTTCTCTTCTTGACAAGATAACTAATCCTAAACCCTTATATTTTTGGCAAAAAAACGTAACTATTTTGACCTTGAAAACTTAGGGTCTGTTTGGCAAATCAATGAATAGCACTAGAATAGTGGTAAAAGTAGAATAGTTTTTAGAATAGTGTAATTTTGGAAGAGTGGTAGAAGAGTGGTATTCTTGACTATTCCGAAGAGCAAAATTGTCGTTTGGCAATTGTTAATTGGAATAGTAGAAATATTGATAATTATGATAATAATAATGATTATGATATAATATAGTAATGATAACAATAATAAACTAAATAATATAATAAATTAACAATAATATGCATTATTTTTCAGAATAAATAAAAATAATAAAATTAACGATAATAATAATAATAAAATAATAATAATAATAAAATAATAATAATGATGAAATATTATAATCCTAATAAAAATAAAAATAAATAACAAATAATGATAAATAATAATAATAAATAATAATAAAATAATAATAATGATGAAATATTATAATAGTAATAATATAATAATAATAGTAATAATAATAGTAATAATAAATAATAATAAAAATAAATAATAATAATAATAATATAATAATTATTATCATCAATAATATTAAAATAATAATGATGATGAAATACTATAATAGTAATAATAAATATTATAATAATAACAATAAATATAATAATATTATTATAGTAAGAATAATAATATTATAATAATATAATAATAACAATAAATATAATAATATTATTGTAGTAAAAATAATAATATTATAATAATATATTAATATTATATTATATTTATTGTTATTATAGTAATATAGTATTAATATATATTATTATAATATAATATTATTATAGTAATAATAAGTAATATTATTATATTATAATAATAAGTAATATTATTATATTATAATAATAAGTAATATTATTATATTATAATAATAAGTAATATTATTATAAATATAATAATATTCTTATAGTAATAATAATAAATAAAATTATAATATTAAAATATAATAGCACTAATGAATAATAATAATAATAATAGTAAACTGGCTATTAAAATATAATAACACTAAACCGAATTCTATTCCACAATTGCTAAACCGGCTATACCACCAAATGGTTGGTATAGCGGATTAGATAAATCGAAAGCTATTCCACTTTGCAATTCACCGTTTGGCACTTTCTTAAATTGGAATAGAGTTTAGAATAGACTATTTCATGCTAAACCTTGCATGCCAAACAGACCTTTAGATATTTATATTGGAACAAGACCCTCAAAATAGAACCCTTAAAACTGCAGCTTTTTGCTCTAGGTAGTTCAATTGCGGCCGCAAAGGATGGTCTTACGATCGCAATAAACTTGAGAGTGGCTTCTGGCTGACTGCTAATTCTGGAGATTAACCGTCTTGCGATCGCAACATGAGTTATTGCAGCCGCAATGGACTTGAGAACATCCTGCTAAATTAGGCTGAATGGATTGAGAACTTGCAGAACTTGATTGCAACTGCAATGGACTTGAGAAACGGCTGCCTGTTGATTTGCTAAAATCCTAAGGTTGTTGCGACCGCAATGACTCTTGCAGCAGCAATTAACTTGGTTGGCAGTCATTTTGTTCCATCTTTGTTCTGACTTGTTCTGAAGTGTCCAATTGCATTCGTTTTGCTCCAAAATATCTATTTTCATGGATTAAAGCACAAATAGAATAATTACTTGAACTCTTAAACAAATTAACTCTAATTATACCTAAACTAAACAAACATGAGCATTAATTTCACAAGACGACTTCCTTTGTGTAGTGGTTGCTCACGCCTCCACTAATCTACAACAATGATGTTTGTTATCATTCTCGTCTCACAAAAACTTCTTGTACTTCTTAACTCGTCGAAGCATTGCTAGACCTTGAAGAAAACAAGAATTCAAGATGGAACGATGGAACGACCAAAGTTTAATTCACTCCAAGAAACTGGGCCTGATGTGTATCACTAACTCGCTGTGTTGGGCTTCATCGATCGGCCCAACATCCAAGACGACTCAGCCCAATATAATTAATAGAGCAACACGAAGTCCGAAGAAACCCCCCACATGGCCACATGGCCACATGGCCACATCAGATCAGTATTCTAGCTATTCTCTGCATACTTTTTGAATGAGAAATACAAGTCGAGCCTCTGTCTTTTGATTATTATTATTAGATATATCAGTACATAAAACTAGAAAGTTATTACAGAAAATTAAGATGAGAAAATGATAAGAATGACAGGTCGACAGGCGACAGCTCCCTCCCTCTTCTTGTAACAGACACAGTGCATAATAAAATTAAAGGACTCTCTCTCTCTGGACCCATGACCCATCCCATCTTATATGCATGTTACTTGCATCTCTCGCTCTATCTTATAAATCAAATATCGATCTCTCCCTCACGCATCAACCTTTTACTGCATGTGCACAGTGAGGAGACATGCACGAAATATGCAAAGGTTAGGTTGCTCATGTTTATGGACAAGTCATTTCCAACAACAGCTCAGAATCATGTATTTTGGTCCGACCTAGCTATTCGTTCTTCGCATGAATATGAATTACGTACGTACCAGCGCATTTGGTAAAATGAAAATTCAGTAGAGAACTTGAATCCATTCCCAGTTGAAAGAAATACCAGCGAACACAACATTTCAGACTACAAACTCTCAATACTACCCATCTAAAGCCATGCCTCCGATCACCACTACACAAAGAGAACTCCGCTTTTCAAAGTTTTAAATCGGACTACAACACCACTGCGGTTTAAAAACTGGTCTATTAAAGCGAACGACAGTAAAGATCCGATTTTTTAAAAAAATTATAGCGGATTGGGTTAAAGTTCGGTATTAGAAGTTATCTTTTATAGAAGATGGCATGGACGCTCCGATTTTAAAAGTTTCTTTTACAACATAGGATAAATGGGGTCCTATCTTAAAAGATTTTAAAAAACTCCACGGATTGCTCTCGATTTCTTTAATCTGCATCGTCTATTTGAGTTCAATCCAATGCTTATTAATCACTCAGATAATATTCACGGATTGCTTCCTTCTTTTGTCTCTCTCATCTCTTCATAACCTCTTTAATTTTCATTTCATCTTTCATTTCTCTCTATCTCTCAAAAATTAAAATATTACTATTTGAAAAAAGATTTGAAGAAATATTTGAAGTAGATTTGAAGATTTGAAAAACATTTGAAATTAAATGATCTTTTATAGTTTCTTTTATTTAGATGATTTTTTTTCCAAATTTATGTAGAATTACATGATATATTTTCATAATTTTCTTGTATGTAAATGACTATTTGGAAATATTGTTGAAATAAACTCATCTCTTGTTTGACAATTTGCAAAATAAATCAGTACTAACCTTGCACAATTGAATTTTGGTGAGATGCAAGTTAACACAAGTACACAATGGTGTTGCAAAGGCTCAAACATGTATATACAAGTCAAGACATACTCAAAGACATCAAGAGTAAGCATATTGGAAAATTTCAAAGTCATGCATTACCATAACACATGCTCAACTCGTCACAACGGATGCAAGATGAGAAGAGCTAAAGCAGTGAGGATTTTTCAGAGGGATGCATTGCTGGAACGCATCTCCAAACCGACACAACGGATTACTGCTCAAGATGGCCTAGAAGTAAGTGGATGAAACACAGAAGGACATTTCTGAAAAGATGCCAATCCGTTATAATAGGTTCTGTAACAGGTTGAAGATTTCTGTAATGCATGAGGCCAAAATCAAGACACCAAGAACTCAAGATGTGCTCAGCCTATATATACCTTGGTGATGCGAACCTGGAAGATATCTAAACCCCCAAACTTTCAAGCATTCAATTGAGCACTAGAAAGAGTACTAGAGCTTTATCCTACATCTGCCTAACCGAAAACATTCTTTCTTGCTAGTTTCTAGTTTTGGTGCACTATATTTATGTTGTCAATTATTGCATCTTTGTCCTTTATTTTGTAGTCAATCAGACATTTGCCTTGTAGAGTGGTGTAGCTAGCTCCTTGCATAGGTTTAGAAATCTAAGATTGGTTTGCTTATTGAGAAGAAATCAAAGATAAGTTTCGCAATTGTAAAGAACACTTATTGCTTAGTGAAATCGGTGCCGGAATGAAGTTTTAGTTCTGGGAGTCTCGTGAATGTAGGCCGAACCAGATTATATTGCATGTTATTGTGTTCTCTTGATCTCTCTTGTTGTTTACTCTCTCTTTCTTTAGTACTTTCTTGCTAAAATTTTTGCTAGGTTCCGCAATTATAAAGAACACTTATCTTGATTTGCTCAATTGTTTTTAGTACATTCTTGCTAAAATTTTAGCTAGGTGATTAAGGTCTAAAAACTTGAATTATAATTATTTTAAACGCTTTCGCACTATCACTTGACCTTAGAACCTCCAAACATTCTAACAATTACTCAGAGGTAGCCAAGCAGAGCGGAGCCGGGCCAGGAACCACCGATCGAAGAATTGCAGGTGTCGACTGTCGAGTTCGACAGGGACGACTGATGGGGATTGAGTTTGAGCAACGCGACTCATTGAGTGAGACTGAGAGGAAAGGAGGAGGTAGCGCCGTGTAGGGGAGAGAGAGGCGAAGGTGTCGACACGATCCAGAGAAAAAATAGAAAGAAATATTATGGTGAAATAAAATCAAGGTTTCTTTCGAGCCGGAGACAAATTTTTTGGGATCTTTAATTACAAGTTTGTCCAAAATTATAATTAGAAGAATAAAATTCTTTAATATACATACATGCATATATAATGCCTGAAAATAGAAAACTGACACAATTAATGATGGTGCCTGAAAAATTAAACATGATATTAATTATTCGTCGTCCCATGCATGATTTAATCATGAACGCCATCTTGTAATGCATCCTTATCGATCGAGTATTTTAATTAAATAAAGTAACAAGCATCTATGTAATCACCAATTTTGTATATAATAATTGCAATTAATAGGCATGCACGGATCATACGGAGATGAGAGTGAGAAGGAGGGGCAAGTATATATACTGATACTCTATGTGCTACACATATTACATATATACATTAATAATTATTTATATACTATCTCCTCCAATCCTTCCTTGTGATCTACACAGAAGCAATCGCTTCAGTTATATGCCACCGGCGGTGCTGCACCTGTCCCTTCAACATGAGTTCGGGCATGTGCTTGCGCTTGGTACAGATGACCCACTATTGAATGGGCACTCACCACGCCCACGCCGCCTCTGTACCCGACTAGATTAAACGTACCCACAGCCGGCAAACCTGTGAAGGAGGTGCTGATGTCCCCGCATGCATACCGCAGCAGCTCCGCGTTCGCCTGGTCCAGCTCCTTCTGGAGCGTCTGCACCTGGCGCTGGAGCACCGATATGGCGCCCACGCACCCATAGACCGGATCCTTCACGCGAGCCTCAGCTTCATATGCAAGGGAGTTGACCGCATCCTCGCGTTGATGTGGCAGCAGTTCATTGAGAAGTTTGGTTACGTTGCTGGCCCCGAAGATTTTATGAACATTGGCAAACTTCTGGGGCTCTTCCGGTGGGAAATAAGGGGCAAAAATGCAGCCAGGGAGGCACTTGCGCCGAAGGAATTTGCATGCCGCGCATGGCGATCCCGAGTTTGATGCAACTGGTGCAGCTGAGTTCGAGCTTGCCATCTTGCCGTCCTTTTCGTTTTTAATGAGTTACAATCTTCTTCTTTTCTTTTGAATCTTATTAAGATCGATCGATCGTCCTGCGCTGAATTGAATCAGTCACACTAAGTTGGAAGAATTTAACTGACTGCAACAATAAAATAACATAAAATAATTGAACTGACTGCTGAAAGAAATTAATGTTAAAGAGAGAGGGGAATTCAATTGAAGAGTTGATAAGGATTTGATGCATGGAAATTCATCTAGGCTGTACATGTTAATTTCTAGCTGTACCTATATAAATTTTTGCACCGACTTAATAACCCCGTTTTCTCTAATTATCGGTGGGAATTGCTCTAGGGTTTACATGTTAAATAACATGCACCTGCATCAGCTAGAGTATTGAGTTACAACTAGCTTGATGAATTGAATTGGTAGCTATATTAATTTTTAAACTATATGTACATGTACACATGCATGCACTTTTGGTGATTACTAATTTTATTATATTAATTAATATTATTTTTGTGAATGCGGTCAAATTTCATATGAAATGATGATATTAATTATACAATAATAAAATTGAAAATATGATGATGGGAGTCGATAATCTGACTCCATGGTTTACTGATCACATGTGACTCCATGATTTACTGATCGAAGTAAGTACTATATATATATTACTTCTTCTAATTAAGTGCAAATAAACAAATTAAGACTATATACTGTATCCGCCCATCTTTTCTTTTGATCGATTAGCATGCTAATTTCTCTCTCCCTCTATATATATACATCGTTCAAACAAATTAATATCATCATGAAAAGAAGAGAAGAGAAGAGAAGAGAAGAGATGATGAGTCACCTGTCTGAGTCTGAGATTGATCCGATGATGAGTTGTTGATGTTAAATTTCTGGTGAGCTCTCTATCTAGATCCAAGAAACTGCATGCTGTCAGCCTGTCAGGAAGAAAAGGAAAGATAATGATCGAAAAGTAATTAGATTTGGATGAATCCAGTTATTTTTTCTTTTACTGATTTAAAGAAGGCGGCGGCGGCGGCGGTGACGGTGCTGGTTAGGCTGTGGCGAAAGAGGGAAGAGTCAAGAGAGCAAAGAAATTAAGAGGGAAGAGTGCTGCGACTACAACCAAAAGGGATATTAATTGACCGTGACCTTTGCATTTGTTGAGAATAAAAGTCCATAAAAGGACTAAAACGTAAAAAGTAAAATAAATAGGATAGAAAGTAGAAAAGAGAATAAACTGTCGTACTGTATAACGGTAGAATGGAAAAGAACGTTGTAATACTGAGTATAAAACTCATGTAATAAAGAAAGAGAAAGAGTACCGAGAAAATCAATAAAAAACCAGAAAAGACTTATAAACACAAAATTCTCTTCTATATTTTTCATGGTATCAGAGCAAGGGCTGATATCAAGTTTCAAGTTGAATCTGTTCTTATATCTGTTCTTAATTCCTTTCCTTTGCCCTTTTCTCATCATATACCCAATCCATCGATAACCCACAGTTTAGAATATTGCTACTCCCATACCAGACCTCTAGCAGATCGGCAAAAATAGTAGCAGCAACTGAAACCCCATACCAGAAAATCAGAGAATCCCAAATAAACCGTACCAGTAAACTGGTACAAAGATAACAGCAGTAGATTGTTTACCAGAAACCTGGTACCTCAACAGCAACATGTCTGGAAACCCAGTTTCTGAGCAATCAGCAGTAGTACCCACCACCATAAACAATTCTATCACCAACATCGAAGTTACCTCCTCCAATGTCTCTGTCAAACTGGGAGATCACAATTTTCAAATGTGGCATAGAGAAATTACACTGGCTCTTCATGAGAGGGACTTATATGAATATGTCACTGGTGAAGAGAAGCAGCCAGATGAGAGCAACAAGCCAGAGCTTAGACTTTGGAGGAAGAACGATTATAAGGCAATGAACACTATCCTCAGTTCTATGGAACCAAAAACCAAGCAACTGTTCATATTCTACGACTCCTCCACTGAGCTGTGGAAGGCAGTAAATGAGCACTTCGGTAAGAAGCGCAATTACTCCCATATGTACAACCTACGAAGGGAGGTTCAGAACCTGAGGCAAAACAGAAGGCCTTTAATTCAATATATTGGAGATTTGAAGAGGAAATGGGAGGAATTCAATCAATTTCGAGCCCCCACCAAAGATCCGACTATAATACAAGAAAGGGAATTGGAAATGCTTTTCCAATTCCTAATGGGACTAGATGAATCGTATGAGCTTATGAGGGCCCAGCTTCTCTTCTCATCTGACCTCCCTTCTCTGCAAGAGGCCATGGCTAGGTTTCAGAGTGAAGAGTCGCGAAGGGAGTTGATGAGTGGAGCTCCCCCAACTCAGGAGAAAATCGAGCATGCCGCCATGGCCACAAATAGACCCGAGATGACAATACCAACAACACCTCAAGTTGAACCAACAGCAATGGTAGTGAACAGATCGAACCCCAGAAACAAAGGAAATGCGAAAGGGGGTTTCAATAAGGTCGTGAGATGTGACCATTGCAAGAAAGAGGGACACAATAAAGATGGCTGTTGGTTTCTCCACCCTGAGCTGCGGCCAAAGTGGTGGGTCGAGTCGGAGCAATCAAACAAGAGAGAATCCAAGAAGTTCACAGCTCAGGCGATAAAGCAAGAAGGAGAGGCGGCGACGAGTTCAAGAGCAGACGCCGCAGATTTATCTCGAGACGAGTTAAATCAACTCCTTCGTCAGCTCTTGATCAAAGGTCCAATTAAATTCGGTTTAGGCCCATCACACTTCCGCTGTAAAACCAATATACCAGACCAGGCCCAACAACCAAAATATATTATACCAATGAAAAGAACTCAAGGCCCAATTAACCATTTGATTGTAAGCAACAAAGCCCAGCTGGAATTTGGTTCGGTTAAGACTGAGAATAAGCCAGAAAAATTAGAAAATGTTGTATGGTTACTTGATTCTGGAGCATCAGACCATATGACCGGAAATAAAAATTTGCTACAAAATTACCAAGAAAATAAGAATAAAACATATGTTTTTGTAGCAAATGGAGAAAAAATGAAAATTGTTGGGCACGGATCAATAAGTATTTTTTCAAAAATTATTGACAATGTTTTGCATGTAGAGGGGTGTACATCCAACTTATTATCTATAAGTAAACTTTTTGAAAAAATTGATTGTGAAATTATTTTCTTACAAAAACATGTCATTTTTCAGGAAACAATGTCCAAGAAGATGATTGGTGAAGGTTTTCTTGAGAATGGACTATATTTCTTGAGTACTCAAAAAAGATGTTTTTCTACAAAAATTGATGATGAAGTTTTGTGGCATAAAAGGATTGGACACCCATCTAATAGAATTTTAAAACTCTTGTTTAATTTTTCTAAAGTAGATTGCAAGTTGTGTGAAGTTTGTAATTTAGCCAAGCATACTAGGCTACCTTTTGTAAATTCTAAAACTAAGAGTATGAAACCTTTTGAGCTTATACATTCCGATGTATGGGGTCCCGCACCCTTAGACTCATATAATGAATTCAAATATTATGTTATATTTATTGATAATTTTTCAAAATTAACTCGTTTATATTTATTAAAAAATAAGAGTGAAGTGCCCACCAAATTTCAAGAATTCTCTAGATTTGTAGAAACTCAATATGATGCCAAAATAAAAATTCTTAGAACCGACAATGGGACGGAGTATGTGAATAATTATCTCTCTAATTGGCTTAAACAAAAAGGAATAGTACACCAAACCACTTGTGTCTATACCCCTCAACAAAACGGTGTCTCGGAAAGAAAAAATAGACATTTGTTAGAAGTAACTAGAGCCATCATGTTCCAAAGCAATGTGCCAAAACAATATTGGTGCGAGGCAATTCTAACGGCTACCTATTTAATAAATAGGACACCAAGTGTTACCTTAGGAAATAAAAGCCCCATAGAAATTATTTACAAAAATAAGCCAAATTTAAACCATCTTAAGGTTTTTGGTTGTACAAGCTTTGTTCATAACATGAAGAGAGACAAATTAGATCATACCTCCATTAAAACCATATTTTTTGGATACTCCTCACAAAAAAAGGGATACAAATGCTATGATCCCAAAAATAAAAAAATGTATATCTCTCGGGATGTAACATTCATTGAGGACGAACCTTACTACAAAATTGTCGGTAAGGAGATACAATCATCAAGCGACTTTACCTTACCCATGAATACTAATCCAAATGTTGAGACAAGAATTGTAGGACTTGAAGAAGACACAAGTGAGGGGGAGAACATAACTCATGAAGAACAAGGTGATGACAATCGGAGTGAAGAACATGAACTTGAAGAAAACGGAGATGGCACCGCAAATGTTGAAGAACAAGAGAACGATGAAGATGATCAACAAGAAGAAGTTCCCTTACGAAGATCTACTCGCCAACATCGACCGTCCACTAGGTTACAAGATTTTGTAACCTACAAGGTCCAATATCCCATTGAAAATTATATTTCTTATAACAATACTTCACAATGCCATAATGCCTTTATAGCCTCAATTGAAAAAATTGAAGAACCAAATACCTTTAATGAAGCAAAAAAAAACCCTATTTGGAATAAAGCCATGAATGAAGAGCTAAAGGCTCTTGAAAAAAATGATACTTGGGAAATTGTACAATTACCCAAAGAAAAAAAAACTCGTTGGATGCAAGTGGGTTTATAAAATAAAATACCATAGTGATGGTTCCATAGAAAGGTATAAAGCAAGGTTAGTAGCCAAAGGTTATACCCAAACGTATGGTATTGACTACCAAGAGACTTTAGCACCGGTTGCAAAAATGAATACCATTCGGATTTTATTATCCGTGGCAATAAATAACGGGTGGAACCTTTACCAAATGGATGTCAAAAATGCCTTTCTTCAAGGGACGTTAGAGGAAGAGGTATATATGACATTACCACCGGGCCATAAACTAGAGTTTCGTACTAACCTTGTATGTAGGTTAAGAAAATCTATTTATGGCTTGAAACAATCTCCACGAGCATGGTATGGTAAACTCTCTCATTTTTTAATTAATCAAGGTTTCAAGGTAAGCCATTCCGATAACTCATTGTTCACCAAACATAGAGGTAGGGATAGCATTGTGGTGTTAGTATATGTTGATGACATAATTGTTACCGGTAATAACCAAAACAAAATAGATGAAGTCAAGAGGGCGCTTAGAGAAAAATTTGAAATAAAAGATCTTGGTAAATTGAAGTATTTTCTAGGAATAGAAATTGCTCATTCTACTAAGGGTCTTTTTATTTCGCAAAGAAAGTACACTCTTGACTTACTAAAGGAAACGGGTAAATTAGGAGCCAAACCGGTTTCGACGCCAATTGATACCAATACCAAATTAAATACCGAAGATGGCGAACCATTAGAGGATATAACCCAATACCAAAGACTTGTAGGAAAATTAATTTACCTAACGGTAACCCGACCCGATATCTCATATGCCGTAGGGCAAGTGAGTAAATTTATGCATGCACCAAGGAAACCACATCTTGATGCAATTGATAGAATTTTGAGATATTTGAAAAATTCACCCGGAAAGGGTATATGGATGAAAAATAATAAATCTAATGAAGTGTGTGGCTATGCCGATGCAGATTGGGCCGGGAGCTTTGATAGAAGATCAACGACCGGCTTCTGTACATTTGTAGGCGGCAACATAGTCACATGGAAAAGCAAGAAACAAAGTGTCGTGGCACGATCAAGCGCGGAAGCGGAATATCGAGCCATGGCAAATACAGCAAGTGAGCTCACTTGGATAAAACAACTTCTTGAGGAGTTGAACTTCAAAACTCACAAGCCGATGAGGATGTTTTGTGATAACAATGCGGCGAGACACATAGCCTCAAACGCGGTGTATCACGAAAGGACAAAACATATTGAGGTTGATTGTCATTTTGTGCGAGAAAAGATTCAAGAAAAAGTGATTGAGACTCCATATGTGAAAAGCCGAGACCAATTGGCCGACATCCTTACAAAGGGGTTGATGCCAAGACCATTTGAAGATATATCGAGCAAGCTAGGATTGATAGATATTTATAGGCCTAGCTTGAGGGGGAGTGTTGAGAATAAAAGTCCATAAAAGGACTAAAACGTAAAAAGTAAAATAAATAGGATAGAAAGTAGAAAAGAGAATAAACTGTCGTACTGTATAACGGTAGAATGGAAAAGAACGTTGTAATACTGAGTATAAAACTCATGTAATAAAGAAAGAGAAAGAGTACCGAGAAAATCAATAAAAAACCAGAAAAGACTTATAAACACAAAATTCTCTTCTATATTCTTTCAGCATTATACTTCCCATTGTTGAACAAATAACAATATATACTAACTATTCGAATATACAATTAATTGTTATATTTGAACAAGCTAGCTAGAAAAATCATTCCATATTAATTTATGATCAATGCTACAAATTTATTGATTTCATGTGAAGTACTTGAAATATATTTTTGTGAGATGTAGGTTTCAACGGGGAATGATATTTGTTATAAATAGTTTGCAACTTTGAAAATAAGAGTTGGTTTGAAGGAGGAGAAAACTTCGAATACATCAATGATCTATTTGATCAAGGAAGTGTGTAATTATCTTTGAATTCATTTTATATTCAATCTAGTTCTTTTGATTGAAAAATTGGATTATAATTTCCATTAGATGTCATTTCTTGATTATTTATTTTTTTTATCTTTTCTCTCTCCTCATTCCATCTTATTTCTCTTTATTCCTCTTCTTTTCTCTTCTCTTCCCCTAGGCCGCACACCCTTCATTCAAACCGTTGAATTTGATCTTTATATTGAAATTCGATTTGTGACCAAATTTTACATTTTTAAGAAATTTTTGGCTATTTTTTAAAGTGATCCAAAATTTTCTTATCCAATGATTATCGAACCATTAATACGAACATTTTACACCTCTCTTAACATTTTAAATATCTTTATAAACAGTCCTGAAAATGATATTTTTTTAATATTAAACTAGACTGTTTCAAAAAAATATTTAAAAAAAATAGAAAAAATCTCTAAAAGTTATAAAATTTGATTTCCTACAAGATTTTGATATGAATAATTTATTGAACAAATTAAACATGCATATGACGAAAGGAGGTATCATATGCATATTACCATAGCATTGCTCACCTATATATATATATATATATATATATATATATATAGAGCTATGCTATTATGCTTCAAGAAGCAAAAGGGAGTTTTGCTTCACATAATCTCAACCATTCGATTTCATCATGACCAATCCTGAACTGTGGACCTAGAAAACTTGAAATTGAAAGTCAGTAAAATACATACTAAATCGGATTTTAAGATACATGAGTGATTGGAGAATTACGTCAAAAAGCTCAAATTACATAGAAGCCCTAAAAGCCACTGAACCTATTGAAGAACCCGCGGTTGGTTTTGTAAAACCAACTGAAGCAACAAGAGGCACATCAACTATAATCAAGTAAAATAACACAATAATACAACTCTTGGTTAAGATAAGCGAAGGAATTGAAGATTGTAAAGAAACCGTCCAGGATATCAGAAAAGTTGTAGCTGAACAAGCATCAGCTGGGACAAAATTTGATATCACAAATACAATCGAAAATCTACAAAAGAGTCTAAATAAGCTAAGTCTAGGAGAACCAGTCCCTAGACCTAAAAAGAAGGAAGTACCGTTTTTCGTGTTCAAAGATCCACGTAAAATATTTGAAGAAGAGAAGAAGAAGTCCTCATCTTCTTAAAAATGAACCGAACACGTACGGAAACCATTACGGAACCACGGTCGTCTATATCTAACCATGAACAGAACAGCCATAATGAAAACCAGACTCCAACAATAGATGATCAAATAAGAAACTACAGACATGGTCATAGATTACGTCAGGAGATCTCAAGAAGATTACCCGGAAGGCGACAAATTGGGTATAACAGGAGTCTAGAGTCACAACTAAACCCGGACGCAGAATTAGATGTATCTCAGTTTAGAAGAGCACAATCTGTTCCAGCAGAAACATTGTATCAAGATGGTTAGACAACTACACAACATCGGGTTTATCAGCATTATTCTGACCAAAGAATACTGACAACGGGTGGACAACAGTTGGAGTTGTCATTCATCACACAACAAAGCTATGAAGAAATTCGTAGGTCAGGCCTCCAACATTTGCACATTGGGTTAATTATGATTAGGTTGTACACTTTACACTGCAGAAACGCAAGCGTTAACACACTGGTTGTTATTCGAGACACCAGATGGGCGGATGACAGATCAATTATTGGCACAATGGAAATGAACCTAACAGCCGGTACCCAATTGGCTTATCTTGCACCCAATATCATGCTTAGTATAGCAGATTTCTTTAGCCATATCCAATTAGTTGTCCAAACTCATGGATATGAGAATTGGCAAGCAGGCGAAAGTAATTTGATGTTAATAAGATCACTAATTGGTAGATTATCAAATACTAGTTACACTAGTTTCAGATATAACGTACAAAGGGTATCTGACTATTTAGCTAGTAGAGGTGTTCAGGCAATCCCCAGTCAATCACACACAACTGAAAGTTTACGGGGTTTACAATGGGTTATCAGACCACCTAGTATAGCAGAGGTACAACACCCTCAAGCAGCTGTTATTCGTACACGATCAGACAGTTCAGTGATGTTAAAATTCAAGAATTATTCTGCTACAAAGCCAAATGAGGAACCATCAGTTGGTGTAAACGATGAAGAACAGTTATCTGATGATGAAATTACTCAAGAGACTGCCCTAGTACTATTCGCTAACGTGTCAGATGATGAAGAAAACAATGAGGAAGAAGACACATATTGGGAGTCTATCAAGCTAACGGTCAGTCTAGCTGAAGATATAGAAGAAGAACCTATATGGGACCAAGATGAAAATGATGAAGAGGATTTCGTGAATCCTTTCGCGAAAGGTGGTGGGAATGACGATGAAAAATTAGAAAAATTAGAAACAGAAACGGTATACGTTTTAGGCCAAGACCCAGAAACTGATTATCCAATCCTAAAACAATTCCTTAATAAACCTACCACACAACACAAAGCTTTATCATCCTCAAGAACTTCCAATTACAACATACCACCTCAGCCAACTATGGGATTAAGAAATTATCCACCAGGAAGTCTTAGAAATGATCATGAGGCAGGAGGTAGTGGAGGTTATATGCAAAGACCCAGAGGCTTACCCGGAGGTATCGGGAGACATCAGAATGAACAATGGAACTTGCCCACAGCAATGCAAGAACAAGGCGCGATGTTAGTTCTACTAGAAGACATTGGCCTATACAACGATGTGATATCCAGATGGGAATCCATTACTCTAAATCTAATAAGTGAGCGAAACTTTGATAGTAACAAAACAAAAGTACAATTCATCGAGAACATATTAGGTGAAGTTGAGAAGAAGATCTGGATACAATGGCGTATGGCATTTGAGGCTGAATACTTAAACTTAGAGGCCATAGCTGATGATACGCAGAACGTTATTTCACAAATAAGAAGAGTCCTGGTATTAGAAGATCCATACCAAGGGACTACAGATGAGCAGGATCGCGCGTATCAAGACCTTGAGAGATTATCATGCGAACATGTAAAGGACCTATTTCTTTACATGAATGATTTCAAAGTTCTAGCGGCAAAATCGGAGAGGATTTACTTATCTCTCGAATTATCTGAGAAATTCTTTAGGAAAATGCCGCCACTTATAGGGAAAGAACTCGAAGAAGCTTTCAAAAAGAAATTTCCTGGCAACACAATTGGGGTAATTCCCCGGATACACTTCTCCTATCAATATCTAGCCGAAATGCGTAAGAAGGCTGCATTACAACGAAGTCTAAAAGACTTAACAATTTGTAGTAAAATACTCATCCCTGGTTACTACCAGAATAACAGAAAGAAGTATGGGTTGAGGAAAGCCAAAAACTATAAAGGAAAACCCCATGATTCACACGTAAGGGTTTTCAAGCGAAAACATTCGGATAGGGTTAGAAAGTGTAAGTGCTTTATCTGTGGCGAAGAAGGTCACTTTGCCAAAGATTGCAGAAATAAAAACGGCAATCTAGTTAGAGCAGCGGTCATAGAAAACCTTGATTTACCAGATGACCTGGATGTTGTCTCTGTTGATCTCAATGAACCGGACAGTGATGCTATTTGCAGTGTATCTGAAGGAGAATCCGGTAGAACTGAATATCAAGTACGTACGACAATAGAAGATTTACCATTAGAAATGAACTTGATGTTACAAATAACTGATTTCGGGTGGAGGAGTAAAATACAATTACCCGAAAACCAAGAAAAATGTAAGCATAGCTTTGATGATACAGAAGTCCAAAGCAGTTGCAGCTTCTGTAAACTTACCATTAAACCGGAATACGGTAAAAGATGTGAAGAATGTGGTTTACAAATCTGTTCATTATGCGCCCCGTTCTATTTCGGGATACAAGTCAAACCAAAGGTTTCCTTACAATCGAGACCTTATAACAACAAAGATGCACTCATTAAAGAATTAACAAATTACATAGTGTATCTTGAGGGTGAAAATGAGAGGTTAAAACAAGTGTTGAGAGAACAGGAACTAATCAGAGATTTGACAAACGATTTTAACAACCTCTCTACACGAGAAAAGAATAAAGAAAAGATAGAGGTAGAAGATGAAACGGCAAACGTTCTATTTGAAATTGATGAATCATCTTACAAAGCCGAAACCTCTACACCACACCATGAAAAGAAAAGAATATTCAACCGTCTATACAATTTGATAGTTACGTTTGAAATCCCAAACGTAAAACCATTTGAAATAAGAGCTATCTTGGACACTGGTGCAACAAATTGCTCAATTGATCAAACAGCAATTCCAGAAGAAGCTCTTGAACCTAGCCCATACCATGTTCAAATCACAGGAGTTAATTCAACTCAAATTGCGAATAAAAAGCTGAAAGGAGGACAAATGATTATTGGAGAAAATAAATTCAGGATTCCCTTTACATATAGCTTTTCAATGGGCATGCAAGATGGTATTCAAATGTTGATAGGATGTAACTTCATAAGATCGATGCAAGGAGGTCTTAGAATCGAGGGTAATGTGATTACATTCTATAAAAATGTCACAATTGTTCAAACCACAACAGAAACTGTTGCCCACACAGTCGCAATTGACGAATTGGGATTAGATGAAATTGAATATATAACAATTCAGGATGCGTTATATCATCAATCTTTAATCACAAATCCTAAATTTGAGAAAATATTCAGTAGCCTATTATAAAGGCTTAAAGAACAAGGATTTATCGGGAATGATCATCTTAAACACTGGCAGAGAAACAAGGTCGTTTGTAAATTAGATATAATTAACCCGAATCTTACAATAGAGGATAAGCCGCTTAAGCATGTAACACCGTTAATGAAGGAGCAGTTTGATAGGCATATCAAGGCGTTATTAGAAATTGGAGTCATTAAACCAAGTACAAGTAAGCATAGAACAATGGCTTTCATTGTTAACTCAGGAACGTCTATTGACCCGAAAACAGGAAAATAAATCAAAGGCAAAGAAAGGATGGTCTTAAACTATAGAACACTAAATGATAATACTCACAAAGACCAGTATAGTTTGCCTGAAATTAATACAATCCTGAAGAAAATAAGTAATAGCAGAATTTTCTCAAAATTTGATCTAAAGAGTGGCTTCCATCAGGTTGCCATGAGTCCTGAGTCAATACCCTGGACAGCGTTTATAGTGCCAGGAGGATTGTATGAATGGTTAGTTATGCCATTTGGTCTGAAAAATGCCCCTGCAATATTCCAGAGAAAAATGGATAATTGCTTCAGAGGAACAGAGGCATTTATTGCGGTATACATAGATGATATTCTGGTATTTTCTGAAAATGAAGAAAAACACGCACAACACTTAGGGGTGATGTTAGACATATGTGAAAAACACGGTCTGGTCTTATCACCAACGAAAATGAAGATCGCAGTTCCAGAAATCGATTTTCTAGGAGCTCAGATAAATCGTGGAAAAATCAAGCTCCAGCCGCATATAATAAAGAAGATTGCCAATTTTGATATTGAGCAACTCAAAGAAAAGAAAGGTCTTAGATCATGGCTTGGGATACTAAATTACGCCAGATCTTACATCCCGAAACTGGGAGTTTTACTAGGACCTCTTTACTCGAAAGTTAGTCCACATGGTGATAAACGCTTGAAAGCCTCAGATATTGATCTTATCAGAAAAATTCAGGAATTAGTCCAGAATTTACCAAATCTGAGCTTCCCACCAGAGGACGCTTACATTGTTTTGGAAACTGATGGGTGCATGGAAGGATGGGGAGGCGTGTGCAAGTGGAAACCCAGAAAACATGACCCTAAATCATCTGAAAGAATTTGTGTCTATGCTAGCGGGAAATTTGATGTTATAAAATCAACGATTGATGCAGAGATACATGCTTGCATGGAGACTTTATCCGCGATGAAGATTCATTACTTGGATAAATCCGAAATCACTTTGAGGACGGATTGCCAAGCAATAATCAGTTTTTATAACAAGTCCTCATCTAACAAACCCTCGAGAGTTCGTTGGGTGAAATTTGTTGATTTTGTAACAGGTACAGGCGTACAGGTAAACTTTGAACATATTGAAGGACGCTTGAACTCACTAGCAGATACTCTCTCTCGGCTAACGACATTTACTCTCAGCACAAAATGTCTAACAGACAACCAGGAGTTAATGTTGGAGAAGTTGGAACCAATACTGGGCGAACTAAGCAATGGAGAGAAAAACAAACAGTTAATACCGGAGGAACAAGTTCAGTCATTGCAAGAAAGAATCAAGGAAATCTTTCCGCTGACAATACAGATGAACAACATGCATACATATTCGAAGATCTCAGAAGGCCAAGCCAGAATCTTGAATCATACCAGGAGACCGCACAAAGATTGTCCGACACCAAGAAACTGCAGGTGCGAAACTCCTTGGTGTACATACAATAGTTAATTTCAATTATTGCGCGTGAAGAAGGATACTGCAAGCCATATCAACGCAGTAATTGTATTTTAACTGATAACTACTGGGAACTTAAGGAACAACTTGAAAAACTAAAAAGAATTGAAAAAGACCTTAAGTTCATCCTTGAGTTCAATGTAAAAATGTAGAGTTTTAGGAAGCTATGGTGAGCCTCTTTTATTTGATTTTTGAGTCCAAAAATTCAGTAGTAGTTCATGAGCTGCTGAATTAGTGTGAAATAAATTAAGGTTCAGACTGGCAGGGTCCTACGGGTAACTGTTGTCTTTTTAGGTTAAGTCTATATTGTGTGTTTTTCTTGCTTTTATTTTGCAAGTGGAAGTCCCTTTACAGATGGACAGACACAAGCTCTACAAGAATGGGTTACAGGTGGATGGATTGGAGCCGTTCACCAAAAGTTTGCTTTATTTTGAGTGGAGTGTAGTGCTCAATTATATGAGCACCTTTGTCCTTTGTCTGAGTGGTTAGATGAGTCACCCACTCACTTTTGTTGTCTTTTGAGACAGAGTATTGTGGATATCAATTTATTCACATGTCGATGGGGCCCAATGAGCACCCGATGTGGTAAATTAGAATCCAGACTCTTGAGTCTCTTAGCTTATAAATACCTTGTGTATTCAGAGTTGCACGACACGCTGAGAACCAGCAAGTCTTACTTCTCTAAGTTTGACGATATTAATAAAATTCCACTTTTTCCTTTAATTCTTGTTCAGATTCCGCAAATACCTTTCTTACTCTCCCGCATCCGTCGTGATCTGTGAAGTTTGAAAGCTGAGATCCTGAGATCGTACCCAAACCTGGTATCAGAGCTTAATTTTTGGTTAGTATCCTTCATGGCTTTCTAAATTCTTTCATAATTTCTAGGAAAACAGGGATGGAACGGTCAAAATTCTAATTAAGTTGAGAAGGGAAAAGGGTTAATTAATACCGAAAAGCTTGAAGTTTGGGAGACGTGTACTTTGTATAGGCGATAAAGGGGGAAAAGTACCCAAGGGAGGGGAATAGTACCATTACATTCGTAATATTAAGAAGGCACCCAAATGAATGGCTAGAAAGTTTCAATCCAACGGTTTTAAAAGCATGAAGCACGAGATCCATCTACTTCATGAAGCACGATAGCATCTCTCATATATATATATATATATATATATATATATATATATATATATATATATATATATATATATATATATATATAGTTGAATTATGGTACTTACACAAGCACGAAGCTCTACCGTGCTTACGACTATATCTCGAATTTCAAAATGTAAATGGATGATCCAAACAGTTGAAAATGTTGTCCATACTAAAATCTACTTGGAAAACAAACTTTTCATTTTTTGATTTTTTCAGTATTTTATCGAATGGATAGAAAATTAGTTAAATTGGAGGTCTGTAAATCGTCAGATTACTCAATTTTCTACTCATTCAATAAAATAATAAAAGAATTCCAAAAAATGAAAATTTTGGTTTCCAAGTAAATTTTAGTATGATTTTTTTTTCAACGGTTTGGATAGTTAATTTGCATTTTGAAATTCGAGACATGATTATAAGCACGGTAGAGCTTCGTACTTATGTAAGTACCATAGCCTAACTCTCTCTCTCTCTCTCTATATATATATATATATATATATATATATATTGACTAAAATACTTTATTAAGTATAAAATAACATACACTTTAGACTCATATCTCGCATTTAAATGTGCCAACGATCGATCCAAATTATTGAGAATTCATTAATCTGACAATTTACATACCTCTAATTTATAAAATTCCTTTTTTTTATAAAATATTTTAGTCTGTTTTGCGCGGACCACCCTAACCTATCTCATGTACAGTGAGATAAAGAAACTTCACTAATCAAACACTCGAACACAATTATTACCACATATACTCCATGAGGGATTCCGTAGCAAATTTTTCATTTTTACGATCCATGTATTTAATTATGGAAAGAATAAAAAGATCTAGAACGAACATGAACTTAATTATAATTTTTATATATCGAACATAGATTTAACTTTTTTATATATGTACTTATTAAAAATCAGTTTTATTTTTTAAGAATAATTAAGAAGAAAGCCTAAAATACTCAAATTTAAATGCTCTAAAACCCTCCAAATATTTAAACTTGCGACTTCTCACGCGAGAAAGCACACATTCAAAATTTATTTTTTATGATAGTTGATTGCAAGCGCAACTAATAGTTGATGTAAACTTCGATCGAATCATTACAAAGGATTCTTTTTTTCCTCTGAAATTAGTAAAAAGCAAAATTGTGTGGCTCTATTCTCTGCCAAAGATCATAAGTAGAAGAAAAATGACATCGTTTTTTCCTCTGAAATGAGCGACGTTATTAATTAGGGATAATTTTGTTCGTGCCAATCAAAACTGGAGAAATCTCAGAAATGCCACTCAGAATTGATTTTTTTCATTTTTGACACTCAAAACCGCTGTTATCTCCTATTTTTGCCTTTTTTTTTTCAAAAAGACAAAAATGCCCCCGTCATGGCTACTTTGTGTCCAAGTTCACTCCAGCCACCACCGACCTCGCTACTGATGTCGCTCCGAATGATGTTGTAATTGACTTTGGAATCGATTTTGGGGAAGGGAAAGGCGAACTGGTATCGGTACAGAAGAGGAAGAAGAAGCAAAGAAGCCATGACAGGGGCATTTTTGTCTTTTTGAAAAAAAAAGTGGCAAAAATAGGAGATATCAGTGATTTTGAGTGGCAAAAATGAAAGAAATCAATTCTGGATGCCATTTCTGAGATTTCTCCAGTTTTGAGTGGCACAGACAAAATTATCCCTATTAATTAATCGATTTTTACTTGTTGCATAAACACATTTTCACTTCTTTTTGAGGTGTAAATGCATAATCATACGCATGCAGTTGGAGAAGCATAACTAATTAAAAAAAAAACAATAATTACATTAGGAAATTAAAGTTGATATGTGGAAATGTGTGTCATTGATTATATAATTAATTCAAGGAAATGGAGCCATGGTTGGCAAAGAATGATGCTCTCCACCAATTAGAAGTCATGCCGTGATACTAACTCATCATTTGGAATCCAACCAATACCTAAACTTTTTTCGTGTCCTACCCCTACCCTACAATCTCTGCCTTTTCGAATCCATCTAGAGTTCATCTTTTCTTTTCTTTTCTTTTCTTTTCTTTTCATTTTAAGTTAATTAATTAATTGCATATGCCTCTTTCTTTGAGCAGCATCGAGATTCCATATAGCAAATTAAATGCTAAAAAATCACTGAAGGAATATTAATACCATGTACAATTGTTGGTTAGGATTGTTAATCATGAACCGAGTGAGTACTGGCCAATAATAGAATCCCTTACTCTCGTTTCCTGTACTGATTTTGGTACCATGCATGTACAATTGTGCTGGTAACCACACTGAAGCATTAGACCTTTTATGTTTTTATGCGGAGTTATCAAGTCAAATCCTTATTGATGGATAGTTAATTATCTATATATTTGATTCAGATTAGCTTAAATTTATATGATTGTTAAGTTTAAATTAGATTATTTTTCACTTAGAACTTTATGAACTAATAGAGTTATTCTTTTACTTTGTACCAGTAATTCTTTTCTGATGTCAGTTACTGCCACTCCACTGTACTTAAACAGTGTAGAAACTTGATAATTGAGTGTCAGTGAGTGTTTTTCCCTTGCAAATATCGATATGATAATTGATGCTAATTGTAAATTTAATTAAAGTAGAATTTCACATTTTACATGACCAACCCTCAAAGTGAAGACAAGGGTGATCAAGAGAACTGATTTCTAAGTTGGTCATAAGGTAAGTTATTTTCATGGCTGCTTGAACAAAATTAGGTGCTGACAATAACCTAGCTGAGTTTGGTAACATAATAAAAGAAAGAAGTGCTTTTTATGAAATTTGTCAGATAAGTTATGAACTTTGACCAAACTGTAAATTCCTTATTTTATAACAAGCATGGTAGACCATTTTAAGTCACAGAAATTACATTCATAATTAATAAATTGTTCTCCTTTCTCTCACATGATAATTGTTCATTTAAGGCATGTAATGGAAATTATTTTTTTCATGATTTCAACTTCAGTAACAACTTCATTGTCTTAGAGAGTTATTCTGAACTTGAGATAATTGAGCAATTCAACAAAGTGTTGGTGCAATTTCAATCTAGGTAGAGTAAAAAATCGAAATTCTAAATTAAACAAACAATTGCAAATATAAACTTCGTGCAATTATTTACGACAAAATTAAAATAGAGCGGAAGTCTTACTTACTTTCCACTCCTACGGTCTCCCTTGTATTATTCTCTTGATCAAGAAGTCGTTGGAGTTTGTTGAACAATACAACAATATGCTAGCGGATCCTTCTAAATAATTCTCTATGCCAAACTTATCTTCAAGGTTACAAATGTATCAAGAAGTAACTTTCTATAATGGAGAAGAAAGTGAAGGCGAATTCACAACACATGTGTCATAGAATATCATACTGGTAATGCTTGGAGAACGAACGCCTTTTATACTGGTGAAAACGTATCTTGGAAATATATCATAATTAATAGCAAATATTATTTGGAATATTTGATATTAAATTCTCTCTAAATTTTTTTCAAATTATCATATTTACATGACGTAAAGACGTGCTCAAAATTTGATATTGTTTGCACAACAAGTCATGGAAGAATCTCTCAACACAATAAATAAATAAACAAAAAAGGATTTCGGCAGCTGATACGATTTATCTGGGAGATAGTCCGTAGGTGGTTTTAGGCTGATGTGGGTGGAGGACAGTTAATTAAACGACGTGTTTAACTGTCTTGCTCTTTCTCAGATGATGTGTAGTAGAATCTCTATAGTATGGGGTACTTGTGACTCGATGTTCCTCCGTGGTGTGAGAAGGTGTATATATACTATGTATTATCAGTTTGCTGTGGGTACCGATCGTGGGTAGTTATTAGGACGTGACATAGTGAGGATGTATTCCCACCGTCATTGTGAGGGATGGTCCAATTCGGGAGCTATTTTGGGTTTAAGCAGCTATATTGGAACAAGCTATCTTTGCTAAGGTGATCTATTTCAGGAGGCACCTTTTATATTCGTAAGCTGATTCGGATTCTAATTGTAGGCTTTTTTGGGCCTCCGGGTAGTCTGGGCTTCCTGTGGGCTTTGACAATCGGACTATTAGCAAAATAATCTATCATCTGCCCTCCAAGCCTGTAATGTCACCTTCGGGTGCATTAAAGGCTTTAAATCTTCAAGTTAAAATTGTTGGCTCAAACAAGCTCTTATATTTGTTGATTTGCAAAACGATCTTGAATTTTACAAAGCTTTGTCTTTTGAGAAATTGTGTAGGAAACATTCAAGAGTAGGTTTTGAGGATTCAAACGATCTCCGATGGGCTTAAAAGTGATCTTGTACAGGCTAGCCTTGTACCGACTGTAGATTTCGTCGTGAGCTTTCCAACGCCATGAAGAACGCTGAAATCGGAGTTACGAGTCAAGAGTTATGGTCGTTTGAAGATGAAGACACTTAAGCATGAAGATCAAGATTAAAATGAAGACATGCTTAGGGTATTTAGATTTTAGTTTATTTAAATTTGGGACTGAAAGAGCAAGGAAATCTGAACCAAACAGTGCATAGCGTTATAATGCTAAACTTGGCGTTATAACGCTAGATGACCAAAATTGGTAATTTCTGGCCAAACCCTACATCGAACTGAGATAGCGTTATAACGCTAACTTTGGCGTTATAACGCTAAATTGCTGAAATGTTCAAACTGAATTTTAAAATAGAATTTGAATCAATAAAATTCCAAAACATCAAGAATATATCTTAGATATATTTTAAGTTTAGGAATATAAACTTTATTTGATCAAAAACATCATTTAAATTAGTAGCAAAATAATCAACCTAAACTTCCAGAGAGTTAGCGTTATAACGCTAACTTTGGCGTTATAACGCTAGACAAATCCCAACGGTCAAATTTCTTGTCCTGGCACTAGATAGCGTTATAACGCTATGTTTTGTACATAACTTAGCGTTATAACGCTACCAGAAAATTGGTACCAACGGTCATAATTTTTGTCCATATTCAAGATAGCGTTATAACGCTATCTTTTCTATAGAAGATAGCGTTATAACGCTATCTTGCGCAGAGTTGCTTTTGGCCAGATTTGAGCCCTATATAAACCTTTCTCCCTCAACAATTGAACTGCTGATCATTCTATTCATTCAACACCATTTTTACAGCAACCCTTGAGCTCTAAACCTTAGCCAAATCCTTGCTTTTTATCCCAAGTTTAATTAGCTAAATCTAATCTAGGGATTATAGAGAGTTGTTTGTTTGAGTGATTTTCTAGCTTAATCTTCAAATTAGCAAATTGTCATTAGATTGTGAGTGTGTGTGTTGCCTTGAGCTCCACCGGAGTGTGTAAGTGAGTTCAAGGAAGTCGGCTCGATTCTCCACCGGTGTGTGTAAGCGAGATAGAGTCCGGCGTCGGGTTAGGGTTGGCGGCTCCACCGGTGTGTGTAAGAGAGCCCCAATTCCGAAGTTGTACGCTAAGCAAGCGAGTTTTTGTTTAGTGGAGCGGACCGGGCTTGTTACCGCAAGAAGCGGGGGCGCCGGGGTCCCGGAGACGTAGGCGAGGCATTCATGCAAGTCTAACTCCGTCAACACGCGATTGAGCATTTCTTTCCCTTTTCTCTATTTACATTTATCTCAACTCAATTAGTTTAAATTGCTTGAATTGTTTGTGAATTGAATTGAGTTGTGCTTGAATTGCTTGATTAGAGAATTGATTGAATTGCTTGGTGAATTGCATAAATTGAATTGATTGCCATAGTTTGTGAAATTTGCAATTTAGGTCCCTATTTGGTTGAACCGATAGAAATTAATTAAGCACCTAGGCCCCTAGGTTCTACAAAAATTTTCCCGGATCAATTCGGCTTCTCCAGATTAATCCTCCCATGCGGCCTCACCCGACGTAAATTTTCAGGAGTTTTTTCGAGAGTTATTTATTTATCCCATATTATCTGCCCCCAAGCTTGTTATGCCACCTTCGGGTGCAATAAAGGCTTATACGTAGCACTATTTGTCGTCCCATGTTCATTTCGGGTAGTTTCGTCAAAATCTTTTGGACTTCTTTTCGGGAGGATATATGACAGCTGTCAGATAGTGAAACGACGTGCCTCCCTCGTAAATTGTGATAATCATTTCAAAATACTGAGCAGGAAACGAAGCGTCACATTGTTCCGACTTAGGGAATAACCCTTCCTTTCGGATTTCTACGGTCTTACACTTCTTGCTTCCTATAGGTCTGCAAGAATCCGGTGTCACATCGTTATTGGCCAGGGAGCATACGACGTTTCGGTGATTCGAGTGAGTTCTATAAATAGTCTCATAGTCTCTTTGGAAGAACTCTTCTTACTCTTGTCTTTCTAGCATCTTCTTCAACCTTTTAAGCTTTCTTCCCAAAGAATTCCTTGCACCCTTCTTTTCAAGTCTTCTTTTTCATCCAAGTAACCTCGAGTTCATTTTCCTGATTGCACATTTGACTTGCTTCTTAAGTTTCTGAACTGTCCTTGATGGACAATCTCCTTGAACGATTTGGTTATAAATGTCCCTTACAAATAGTCTTGTAATATGTTAGTGGTAGTTTAATGGCAACTAGATTCTAACTGAACTTCGCTAGTGAATTCTTTTTATAGACAATTTGATTCTTGAATGTTGGTCTCTTTTCTTTGTTGTTTCTTGGTTATTCTGTTTATACCTCCTTTTTCTTTATTTCGCAAAGGCTTTTACCAAAATGACTTCGTCGAACAACTCCTCCCGTCGTCCCGGGAAAGAACCGATGGAAAACCCCGAACTTAGTGAGGGGTGAAGCCCGTCAGATAGAGAGCACCTTGAGAGACCCTCTGACACAACCAGCCAACTCCCGGACACACGGGCTCGAGTTAATATCTCCGGGGGTGCTACTGGGGGCGATGCTCGAGGAGATACCCGAACACGAACGCGGGCGGCCGTCAAGCCTCAGAAAAAGGCTCTTGCCCCGAGATCAAGATTTTTCGGCGACTAGGATGTATCCGTCAGAGAAAAAAACATATGAGGGTGCCCATTCTAAAAAGTGGGCAAAGAACTTTCGTTTATGTCTCCAACAGGGGATATTATCTGACCCCCATAATATCCTTCCAAGGGTTCTACGACCGAATCCCATTGATCGGGCATATGACATCGGGAAAGGTCTATGTCTGTACGCGGCTATGGTCAACTGTGGGTTCCGAATCCCACTGACCGACTTCCAGAAGGAAGTACTGCACAAGTTTTATGTGGCACTCGCGCAGTTCAGTCCCTACGCGTGGTGCCTCTTGACCTCGTTAGAGAACTTCTTTCGGGTCAATGCTAGTTTTTTAAGAACTGACCAGCCCACCATGTCGATTTTGAATCATTTTTACATGGTCAGCCGGGTGGATAAGGAGTGGCTAAGCCTCAAGCAAAGACACAATCGTCTCAGGATTTTCAAAACAACAGTAGTTAGAGAATAAACAGGTGGAAATCTCATTTCTTCTTCTTAGAGAACCGCCGGACGGTTCCTGGTCGGTTGGCGTTCGAGTAGCTTGGAGGCCTCTACTTAATTGGGATATCGTATTTCCCGATTGTCCAGAGGAAGTCAGTCTTATCACTCGTGTAGAGCGATTTTTAGAAGGTATTACCCATTTACTAGGGCTAAAATATGTTAAGTATTGTAACTCTTTGCTAACATCTCTTAATGTTATTTTCAGATCACGGCCCCATGGATCTCATTTGGGGTAGAGAAGAGATCCCTCTGATCGAAGTGGAGGATGTTCCTTCTGCTTCTGATATGGAGCAACCCCGAGAGGCTGAAGATCTCGTCGTCCCCCGAGTCGTCAAGAGGCCCGAACCTTCTACCACGGGGTCTGCTCAGGCGGAAAAGAAGAAGCGCCAACTCACACTAGATGAGAAGGGGCGAAAAAGTCAAGTCACCTGGCCAGACCAAGTGGCTCGGGAACGTCTCATGTTGCTCCTCTTACTGTTAAGGAGCAGCATCATTTAAGTAGGGAATTCAACACCAGATTCCCTTGGAGAGAGGGCTTCCCCTCCCTGTCACACCCCAGAAATAATAACTTGCTTAGGGGTGCTAATCTCGTCACGTGTACTTGATTTTAAGTACACGAAAGACTTAATTTATTATTAAAGAACTCATATAAAATTAATGTATTATACTTAATTTAAAGAAAAGCACATATATTGAACACGGTACATGAACATCCAACAAGTTATATATATATAAACCAACGTCTGTACAGAATTTACAGTAGAAGCTAAACAAAGAAAAAGGAAAATACATACTGTAGAGGACGATTCCATTAAAGGGCGTGGGACCGACCCTCACTAACCTACTACAAACTAGTCCTAACAAAAAGAAGTAAAGGAAGAACAAACTAAAAATCAACAAAACGAAAGACGTCGAGGACTCCATCCTAGCACTCTCCTATGGACTTCAATAGACTTCTGCTCCTTACCTCGACTGCACAACAACCGTGGAACGTGAGTAATTTATAAAATTACTTAGTGTGGATTAAGTTCCAGCCTTTGAGTTTATATCTGATTCAGGATTTGAACCATTTCACATTTAGAGAGATTATCACTATTTAATTTACTACACCTAAATGTGCCTAGTTAACCATTCCACATTTTCAACAAATAAATCTATCCAAAAAGACGATACGAAAATGAAACCCAAAAGTAATATGAGAGAATAGTAATATATAACTAGTAGTGTGAACAGTTGTCAAAACTCCCAGACAAATGAACAAATTGCCAAATCTAAGACCCCCGAGTGTAGGACTTTAGGATTCGCCCCCTTAGACGGGTCTTGTATTCAAGCCGTCAATCTAAGGATATCGTTAGACGGGTCTAGTAATCAAGCCGCCAATTTAACTTAATTCTGAGTTTTCAGAATGAAACGCTCTAGTAAAAATAGAGCAACTATAAAAGCACAAACTCGATCAAAAGCGAACCGAGAAGCCTACCCTCACAAAAGAGAAAATAATAAATTAAACTCTCGGTCTCAGCCGTCATACGAAAATAAGGAACCGACTACCCATTTGAATAATAATAAAAGGGAACATCCTGTACCAGTTAAGGCCAAGGGGAGGCCCATATTTCCTCTGTACCCACTAGGGGCCAAGGGAGGTACCCCTTCGAATATTTGGAGATCTCGAAACATCGGCTAATAGAAATATATAAAGAACGGAAGAGCTTCAATACCTCACGTATGACACACATACTCTACACTGAGAAATCGAACCTTAATCACTCAGATGAGGAGATATTATAGTACTATATTATAGTAAGGATATTGAAAAAAAATCTCTTACTAGCACTACGAGCCATCAAGTGATGATCATTGTTAGTGAGGAGTAGTCGAATGTCCTTAAGGACATCCCGACGAATGGATCCCACGGGCGTTTAGCTTGCGTACGTAATCTATTCGCCATGATGACCCCAGACTACATCCAATCTAAAACTCATCGGCCCAACACTCATCACTCTCGACGAATACATATAAAATAATATACGCATCTACCTATAATTATCCAATAGCCTATACGATCCGTATATCTGATCTTACATGCAAGATGAGGTGCAATGACATGCAATGCAGCTTGGTCTCAATTAGTGATGCAGTTACCGGTATGTGAATATGGCAGTTCAAGTTCTACGGGGACATAAGTCTGAATTCTTTGAAAAGTTCAAGGAATTCAAGGTTGAAGTAGAAAATCAATTAAACAAGAGTATTAAGGCCTTACGATCTTATCGTGGAGGCGAGTACTTGAGTTATGAGTTTATAACGTACTTAAAAGAGTGTGGAATAGTTTCACAACTCAGCCTCCGGGAACACCACAATGGAATGGTGTTTCTAAGAGACGAAATCAAACCCTGCTAGACATGGTCCGATCTATGATGAGTAATGCTACTCTTTCGAAATATTTTTGGGGGTACGCACTAGAAACTGCTGCACGAACAATAAATATGGTTCCGTCCAAGTCAGTAGAAAAGACTCCATACGAGTTATGGTTTGGAAAAACCCCAAATATGTCTTATCTTATAATATGGGGTTGCAAAGTATTTGTCAAACGTCCGACGTCTGGAAAACTTGATCCCAAGTCTGACAAATGCTTTTTCGTAGGATATCCTAAGGAAACGAAAGGATATTACTTCTACCACCAGGCCGAGAATAAAATAGTGTTGCTCGTGTCGGTGTATTTTTGGAGAAACAGTTTCTCGCAAAAGGAAGTAGTAGGAGTAATGTAATACTTGAAGAAATTCGAGATACATCACACAGTATAGTATCTGAACCAGATCAGATTAACCCACCACTTGATACTTCGGTTGAAGAGCATCTGGAAGAATCAAATCCACAAGTAGTTGTGGAGGAGGTTCTAGTCCCGAGCTCAAGTACTTCAACGCAAGTTGAAGTAGAACAAAATCTGCAAATAGTTGTAGATCAAGTTCAACAAACCGAATGTCAAGTGCTACGTAGGTCTACAAGGACAGTCCGAGCACCTGAGAGGTACTTAGGACTACACGAGGTCTCAGTATATGATACTGAAGATCCTATGACCTATGCGGAAGCAATAGATAGGCCCGACTCTGATAAATGGCTAGAGGCTATGGAATCCGAAATACAGTCCATGTATGACAACACCGTGTGGAACTTAGTTGTGCCATTTGATGGAGGTGAAACTCATAGCAAACAAATGGATTTTTAAAAGAAAAACAGACATGGATGGTTAGTTGACTGTATACAAAGCACGGCTGGTAGCGAAAGATTTCAAATAAATTCAACGCTCGTGGCTATGTTTAAGTCAATTCGGATACTCCTAGCAATTGCCGCATTTCATGATTATGAAATATGGCAAATGGATGTCAAAAACGCCTTCTTAAATGAAAATTTAGAAGAGGATGTGTATATGACACAATCTGAGGGTTTTGAAGATCCAAAGAACGTTGGGAAGATATGCAAGCTTCAAAAATCAATTTATGGATTGAAGCAAGCATCACGGAGTTGGAATCTTTGGTTTGATGAAGAAGTCAAAAAGTTTGACTTCGTCAGTTGCGAAAAAGAACCGTGTGTGTACAAGAAAACTAGTGGGAGTGTCATCGCCTTTTTAATCTTATATGTAGATGACATACTCTTATTGGGAAACAATATTCCTATGTTGCAAAAAGCTAAGTCTTCATTAAAGAAAGTGTTCTCGATGAAGGACTTAGGAGAGGCTGTCTATATACTAGGCATAAAGATCTATCGTGATAGATCGAAAAGACTTACAGGATTAAGTCAAAGAACGTACATTGACAAAGTGCTAAACATGTTTAGCATGCAGGATTCTAATAAAGGATTCCTGCCAATGAATCATGGTGCGCAGCTTAGCAAGACTCGGTGTCTTTCGACAACTGATGAGCGAAGCATAATGAGTAGAGTGCCATACGCTTCAGCTATAGGCTCTATCATGTACGCCATGTTGTGCACTTGCCCTGATATTTCGTACGCTTTAAGTGTGACGAGTATATATCAAGCTAATCCAGGCATGGAGCACTGGAATGCTGCAAAGAATATCCTTAAGTATTTGAGAAGAACTAAGGATATATTTCTCGTCTATGGTGGTGACTCCGAGCTCGTGATAAACGGTTACACAGATGCAAATTTCCAAACTGATCGAGATGATTTGACATCACAGTCCGGATACGTGTTCATACTCAACGGAGGGGCTGTGAGCTGGAAGAGCTCAAAGCAGGAGATTACAGTTGACTCAACAACCGAAGCTAAGTACATAGCTGCATCCGAAGCAGCAAAAGAAGGGTTCTGGATCAAAAAGTTCCTTAGCGAACTTGGAGTGGTTCCTAGTGCTCAAGGACCTGTGGACCTCTATTGTGACAACAATGGAGCTATAGCTCAGACCAAGGAACCGAGATCGCACTCGAGATCCAAGCATGTTTTACGATGTTATCACCTGATACGAGATATCGTATATAGAGGTGATGTAAAAATATGTACAGTTGCCACAACCAGCAACACAACTGATCCACTCACGAAACGTCTTCCTCAAGCCAAGCACCAGTTGCATACATCTTCTATGTGTCTGAGACACATAAGAGATTGGTTATGAGTTTTTCTTTAGATCTATAAGATTTTTTGAAATTTAGAGATTTGTGTAACTAGAGCCTACGATAATTGGCTTCTAGCTTAAATGGGAGATTGTTAGTTTGTAATAATCTAGAAGTCAATAATATAATAAATTATCATAAAGCTTTGTTCATGAATTGAGTGATTAATAAATTGTCATTTTGTTACCTTGAGTATTATTGAATTTATGAATCATTCATTTATCTGACTAGAGTCAATAATTGGAATTGTGAAACTTCATAATATAGATGATATATATTCTTAAAAGTCTCTAACAAAGATAATTAGCAGAAACACTAACTTACCGTTACAAGGTTGGAATGTGAATTAAAAGATGGTTAAGTTTTACAAACCATAGACATGAGATGTTTTAATCACATGAACACATGTTACAAGAACATGATATTTGACAGACCTCGAATGAAACATTAAATGGAATTGTGTATGTGTCATTAATGTTTTCTTTTAGTGTTAAGTTCTAAAGTATGAGGTATTCATCTTTCCTACTAAGAGATGTGTATGTGTGATTGTTATCTAACGCCGTCGGTAAAACACAGTCATAACGGTAGCTTTTCGGTATACATACCTTAGTTGAGGTAGTGATGGTTTATTGAAAGTACTATTGTCCCTCGTATCTTGATACGAGTTACAGTATCACTAGGCCCCTCGATAAAGTATGATTATCTGCATGCAATATAATTACAAGAGTAATTATATTTGATAAGTCTGCTCAAGATCGAGAAAAGATTAAGTTTGCAAGGATGACACACACCTGCCTTGAAACTAATCTGATACTGTGAGACGAAAGAATTAACACGACTAAAATGTTTAGTGGATCGTGATATTGCACAAGTACAACATCGTCTGTGTAAATTGATGGTCATAGCCCAGATGTCAGATGCCTCCTATGATTATAGAAATTAAAATGGTTTTAATTATATATGTCATATAAGATGACAAGCAAAAACAACGGTTGAATTTATAAACGTATACGATACGTTGTATAAAATCATACCGCAACCGAACCAATACCAAACCCTGAGAAATATAATTGTTGAGAACAATTATATGTTTATGTATATTTATATATATTTGATTTATATTTTAAATATTATATATGATTTTGAATTTTATATGAAAGTCATTATCAAATTAAAACCTTAATTAAAAATTAATTAAAATCTTAATTAAAAATATATAAATAAAAATAAAAAAATAAAAGGCTTGTCGGCATGGTGATATGATCAAATGAAATGGATTTTCATTTGCCATGCCAACATGGCATGTACCAAAAATATGTCAGCCAAAAAAATTTCACATGCCAACATGCATAATGAAATGTGGCACTTTGACTATTTTGGCTTATGCCAAAATGATAAGTCGGCAATTGAGGTCGGCAATGAATTTCATGAGAATTTTTGTGTGCCGACATGCACATGTCTATAGGGGCATTTTGGTCTTTTCATATTTTCAAGGGTATTTTGGTAATTTGTCACCTCCTCATTTTCCTATAAATAGAGGAGTAGGGGAGAGAGAAAGAAGCACCAAAATTGACTCGTATCTGTTAAATCAGGATCGTATCGATAAATATACTCTCTCTTTCTCGTATACGGTTATTTACGGGATTCAGAAAATAGTATTTTTGTGAAAGAGCGGTATTCCTCATTTGGATAACTGCGAGTCACGAAGATATTTTATTTAGTCCGTATCTTGGTGAATAGTGTTTTGCGGGATATCGCGGCTTTCGATATTTCTAGCAAAAGAAGTAAGCCGCTCTCTGGTCGTCCTGGTGGACATTCAATAGAGGTATCAGACGTCTGATACTCCGAGGAGAAGAGCGTCTGTGATTCGGCCTTCCGATTCTTATGCAGTCCAATTCGAATTTGGATCAAGATATTAATGTTATATTAATATATTTAATTTGTAAATAGATTAAAGTTTTAGAATTCAGTTAAGGAGTAAATATGTTTAGGGATCAAATAGGGTTTTGATGTTAGAGATAAACGGGAGGTGGACACCCTTCGCGGTTTATCTGACATACCCGGTTTAATCCTTGGCTTAAGTCAGCAGTAAAATTTTTGTTTTACGGTCTTTCCGCTGCTTAGGCCAATTGACGGGTTTTGAACTGTTCGTAACCCAACAAAAGTAACCAAGGCAGAACACGACAAGGGTAACAGGTAAAGAGAGTAGGCACTCGAGTGCCCTAAGACCAAGTACGAAAGAGATAGAGAGGTGCCGTTTGAGATCTGTCATCAAAAGGGCCTATAGGGAGGGAAAAGACAACGCGAGGTGCACAAAGAGAGGCCTTAATGGCAGAATGTGCGAACAGAGAAGTAACGAGCGAGAGAGAAGGGAAGAGATGGGGACGACATTAATTGTGTGGAGAAAGAGTGAAAAAGGAAAAGAGAGGGATGGGATTTGACATGAGGTAATAAATGAGGAGATAGAGAAGAGAAGAGGGTGATAGGTGCCTCGTAAGGAAGAGCAGAAAAAGTGAGAGAGAGGAGTGCAGGAGAGAAAGGGACAGAGAGAGAGTCGGTCAGATTTTCTGCAGTGTCATTCTCGTGACCATTTATGATTTGACCCATCACTCAAAGATTCTGACCCGTTTCATAGTAAGGTATTGGGTCTGATCGCAGAAGACCAAGGCCAGGGGCGAAGGTTCCAAGGTGGATCTTCCTGAGACTTTTGGTTTGGTTTGTCCAATGCTTTGCCTATGTGCCCATCGATGTTGCGATTCATCCTTTGTCCCTATGTTTACCCGTCTTGACTCGTTTCGTCAGTGCACCTACGAGTTGTCACAAGAGATCGGGCCCAGGAGAGGAATCCAAGGAATTAGGTCAATTTCCCTTCATTGTGGCTCTTCACGTACGTCCCTTGGTGTAAACATCTGTTGCACGACTCATTGGGTGACCCTTTGGGTCATATTGAGTAGCCGCACACGTACCATTTAGTTTACAGGTTCATTTTATATGAATGTAGGGTGATCTGTGATCGGACACATGTAGTCATTCGCGTGATAGTTTAGTTTGAGCTTAGGTTGGGTCATGTGACTCGCTACACACTTTTAAGATTAAATTTTGCTTATTACATTTTATTTAGAGGGGTTTGTTATTGGTTGAGATTTGATATATAGTATAAATTTGTATGTAAATTTTTAGGTACAAGATTTGTTTAAACATGCAACTTCGTGCGTTTATATATTTTATATTTGTATTTTAGAAGTTTTGATTACATGTATCTCTTCACTTAATTCATTATTATTATTTCATTCTATATTATCTCATACCTTATATTATTTGTCGTTCAATTATTATTTTATTATAGTCTATAGGTACATTATGTTATTTTTAATTATTTGTCTCTTTAAGACGAGAACTTATTAAATAAATTTTCTTCTCCTCTATCATTCGAAGAGTTGTAAATTACTTAATTAAAAAGTTTTAAATTTTAGATATTTTTTCAAGCTAGATTAGAGTTAATATTTTAATTAAGAATAAATTTTTATTATTAACAAGATAATAATTTAAGTCTTACACACGTATTATTATAATTATTTAATTAGAATTTGGATTTGGACTTTACATGATTGAAATTGCACCGACACGTGCATGTCATGTACGTGTGGGTCATAAAGTGAAATGACGCAAGGGATGGTTAATTAGTAGCACTGTCTGAGTGTCCACTTACCACTGTTACTGTTACTGTTACTGTTACTGTTACTGTTACTGCTACTATTACTATTACTATACATGGTAGCATGTCCATAGTCCCTTTGAATTCTGGTCCCTACAGCTACAATCTACCTGCAGCATGCACTCGTGCAGGGATGTACGTCCCACGCATTTAGGAATGGTGTGTTGGGCCCTGATCTGTTGTAAATCGTTTAAAAGAGAAATGGAGGCCCAATTATGCGACACAAGCATTAATTGCAGTGAATTTATGCGACACATGCAACACCCAAGCAAGTACTTACTTGCATTCTTTCTTGCTCTAATTAATACATACATACATACATACATACATACATACGTATATCTAGCAAGGCATTCATCATTCGGAGATGAATCAATTGATTGATCAAGTAAGATGCGGAGTGGGTCTCCTCCAATTTTTGAGCTTGTATCTGACCATCCTCAAAATCTTGTAAAACCAAAATGCGCTCACCGCTTGCAGACCGAATGCCGTTGCCTTGATGAGAAACGGGTTCTCTGCTCGGAGGGTTACCAAGGTCAGATATGGGCCCACCCCCATCCTGGCCAATGAGAATGTTGCTGCAAACATTATCTGCATCCAATTGCAATGCCATATAATATAAATTCATCACACAATTCAAAGTGAACGCTTGGGATGAGATGCACGTACACTTTGATCATCAATGAATGCTGCCAAACAGGACTGTATAATGTTTTCCTTGCATTTATACATCTTTAATTGGTACATATATATGAAATGAAATGGAATTGCAGCTGAATCACTGAATGATTCAATTGCATCTTCTTAATTAATTTTGTACCATTTAGTTCTACTGCATGCATATATAGATAGATCTAATTAAGATCTAGATACATTTGTAAACTGGTCCCTTCTGCTTTATTGGTAGTTGGCGTCACACACTGACACACATCAGTTATCAGTAAAAGTAATTCCCCAAATTTTGTACCTTTTGCTGCAAAGAATATTGAAGCATGCCACAGAATAGAGTACCAGCACTAGTGCCTACGTACTGTGGCCTGGTTGGCATTTGCAATTTATTTGGCAGAAATACCATTCAGTTTTAAAGACAAAGACAGGTTGGATCTGTTTAATTATTGGTTGCCAGATTGCTGCCCATTTTTATTCCTTCCATCTATACAAGACATTAATCAAATCAAATTGAATAATTAAATTAAGCAGATCGAAGTAAGTATGTAAGTAAGCAGGCAGGTACATCGACAAGAAGATTGAGGTCGGTGTCCCGGATGCACAGCTCTTTCAAGAACTCTCGGGTGTGCAGCAACGGCGTTGACATCTCCGTTATCCACAGTGATGCCACCATCTCTGTTCCACACTACATCCATTTAATTAAGTACTTGATTAACTAATATTCAGCCATTTCAATTATATATTAGTATTACTATATATAAGGAACGGACGAATGAATGATTAATTGATTGATGAAATGGATAATATTAATTAGTTTAGTAATTAGTTAAATCAAGACAGAACAAACAATTAGATTAAACAAGTAAGCTTAGTATGTATATAGACATATTACATATAGTACCTTTTGATAGGCAAGACCAGCACCAATTCCGACGATACTGACAAGGTGATGCACAGCGTTGTCCACCGTAAAATTATCGCCGACGATTGTGGCCATGAGATCGTATATCATGTATGACAGAGTTACTGACAATGCCTTCATCTGAAATTCATTCATTCATTCATTCACTCTCTCGTACTTAAAATGTTCATGCACATTGAAATGTAGATACATAATTCACCTGCACTTGAGGTAGATAGTTTATACCTGTGAGGGAGAAGAGCGGGAAGCGAGAGGGCAGAGAGGGCAGCTCCAGTCTTGAACAGAGAGGGAGGCAAGGAAGACGGCGGAGGTGGCGTGCATGGTGGCGACAACTCGAGTGCAGAAACCGAAGGAGCGTTTTGGGAGCAGATTGCGAATTATGAGGAAGGCCGTCGTCCAGAAAACCAATCCGGAAATCACCCATTTCACAACATCATAATTCTCCATCTCCGACTCCATCATCATCTCGATCGATCTCGTATTTTACTTAATTGGCAATACCAATATCAATGAAGAAGAAGAAGAGGAAGAGGAAGAGGAAGAAGAAGAAGAGGATGAGGAAGAAGAAGAAGAAGAAGAAGAAGAGGAAGAGGAAGAAGAAGAAGTGGTGTTGGAATTGATCGGGTAAGAGTAGTAATGCATGCGTTGTTCTGAAGCGCCAAAGTTGTTAGTTGTGAATGAAAGTGAGGAACCGTTGACAAGTACAAGAAAGGAACCATTAATAATTAATTACAATTGCTTTCTAATTTAAGCTTCTATTAACTAATCACTCTATTACTTAATTAATTGGTTAATGGCAACCATTAAAAACAAATTGTGTATATATTATTTTATTACAGTTATTTTATAAAATTTAGTTGAAAATGTGAATGTAGAAAATGGAAATCTCTACATCTTGCATTTCTACTTGTCAAAATGCAGGGAATGCAACAATTGCATGATACCGACAGGAACCAGTAATAATAATTATTATTATTATTAGAACTGGATTTAATCTTGAATTCGCTTCCAGCTTTGGTTGCTGATTAGCTTAACCACATTTCCAACCTCCACCTCGAAGAGAGAGAGAGAGAGAGAGAAAGAGAGAGAGACATACCCATTTTATGTTTGCATTTTTCAAGTACATGAAACAATTTTTCAAAATAGGTCCTCAAAAGAGGCTGTAAAATTCTGTAACAATTAAATAACCTGTGCAACAAATTGCATCACATCGATGTCCTTCCTTGGATATGTTTGACTGATGCACACAACGCAAATACAAATACAAATACAAATACAAACACATTTCTGTTTCGGTTTTCGCAAAATGCCGCTCTACATCAACTCAACATTTATCCATCTGTGCGTCAGTGCTGTGCATGATATCTACTTGCAACCAACCATGCACAACTGCCAACCGTCAACAATGAATACCAGTATCCGTACAACCATCAACCACTAAAAAGCTACACACACACACACACACAACAATGCCACGGCATCACTAACAGAATATTCAAAAATGAAAGGAACATCAATATAAATCTGGCCAACATCAGCCACGCACAAAACAAGGAAAATAAAAGAAAAGAAAGAAAAGAAAAGAAGAAAAAGGAAAAATCCTCAAATAGGATGTTACTAATTAATTAGCAATAACAGACTATAGGTCCGAGTCCAACATATTAGATGCTTAGATTGTGATTTTTGCAACCACTAGTAATGGCAGCAACATGCTATGGTGCTTCTCCTTAGTGGATCCGCATAAATCAAGATTGGCAGCGGAGCACCGATTCTCAAAAAAGGCCAGATGCGCTCTAAGGATGAATTGTTGCTTTTCGCTCTTGGTTCGGTTCCGGAACCAGAGGTGGAAAAAAGAGTCAAAAAAGGACTAGGTCCCTTACAGGAGGTGGAACGAATGGTTAGGTTGCAGGTTAGACCCAGTGGCTCCTCGGGTCTAATACCTTCCTCCCATCCTCCGCTTGTTCCTTGACAGCCGTAGCTTGCTCCTACGCAGCTTCTGTCGCTCAGAAAACAAAACCCATTATAATGCACACAAAAAAGTAAAGGAAAATTAATGTATTAATAGCATTAGTATCAGTACCGTGTAATAGTACATAATCAGAAGGAAGTCGACCAAGAGTCCAAGATGCTTTGCAATCCAGACTTGTAACTGGGGTACATTAATTCTACACCAAGCTCCTTTTTCATGCGCATATTAGATACAAGTTTTTCCCCAATAACGGTTTGCCCATCTTGTAAACTTGCATGATTTAGATGGCATGCCATCTCAGGATATCTTTGACTTATCAAGTCCTTGGCAAATGCAAACACCTCAGCTCGTGGGGCTGGATCGTCATCTACCACATTGTAAATTTTTCTGGCAAATGAAATAACCGAGAAAGTTCAATTGGTAGAACAGAATGATTACACATACACACGCACGCACACACACACACAAAAAAAAAAGAAAAAAGAGAGAATTGTACCCCATAGGCATAGATGGGTTCTCTATAGTAGATAAGATAGCTTGACAAATATCAGAAACATGGACGCGAGCTGTATGATAAAAATCTCTGGAATCTCTTCTCTTCTGATTTTCTGAGAAACCTCTTCTTTTGATAAGTGTATCTAAGGCACTGTAAGCAAAGACTTGGTTTGTTTAGTAAAAGAAATGAGAAAGGTGTATGAAGGTGAAAGAAAGAGGCAGAAGTGAAAGCAGAAGGAGAAGGAGAAGCAGGGACCTTCTTCCTGGACCGTAAATTCCACCTAAGCGGAAAATGAAGGTGGATAAGCCAAGGCTACGACCGAAATCAGTCCATGCAGTTTCAGCTTGATATCTCAACTTGGCAGATTGGGTGAGAGGATTAACGGGGTAACTGCATGCATGCATGCAGGAGCAATCAATTAAAGTTATATAGAAAAGAAAAGAAAAGAAAAGAATGGAATAGAACGAATTAGGGAAGGGAGAGAAGATGTAGTTACTCCTCGTCAACTGAAGCGCCGCCGCAATCACCATAAACACCTGTGAATGCAGGTAGTAAAGGAAGGAAGTGAAATGAAATGAAATGAAATGAAATGAAAAGAGTGAGGGAGTAGTAGAAGAAAAAGAACTGACTGGTAGAAGAGAGATAAGCAAGCCACTGAAGATTTCCATGAGAGAGGAGGCGATGCAAGTCATGTTTGTGGAGAGTAAGCAACTGTAATAGACAAGTATTTATGAATAAAATTGAATAATTGTAACTGTAGATGTAATTAGAGGGAGAAGAAGTAAGAAGTAAGAATTAAGAATTAGAGAGAGAGGAGAGGGGATCGAGAGGGGAGAGGGGAAAGGGGAAAGGGGAAAGGGGAAAGGGGAAAAGGAGATACAGGATCAGCGAGGTGGGAGATGGGGGGGATGGAAAGGAGGACGTGAGTGGCGAGTTGGAGAGAGGATTGGAGATCAGAGAGGCGGTGGCGTTGGGCATGAAAGAGGTGAGCGGGGAGGCCGAGGGAGCGCAGGTGGCTGAGCTCCAGAGGGGAGGAGCAGCTGCCACGCACCTGCCTGCATGCATGCATGCCAGTATAGTATTGCACAGTCAATTTCCAATTGCAGTAGTAAGTAGGAAGTAGGAAGAGCAAAGCATGAACGAAAGTGAGTAAGAAGGGAAGGAAGTACCAGCGTGGTTGCTCCAAGAGCTGGAGCGCGAGGTGCCGCCCCACGAACCCCGTCCCCAAAATCAGCATGCGCGAGGTGCTTGCCGAGCTGCCGTCTGCTTGCATCTCCTCTCCTCTCCTCCTCCTTCTTTCAGAAAAATAGTTTCGGACGAAGAATCTAGGTTTGCTGGGTCTCTCTCTTTTAGCAAATGTCGGATTAAAAGTAAAACGAAGAGGGGAGGGGAGCGGGGCCGGGGAGGGGTGGATCACATCACATGGGAAATCACCTGACCTGACCTGACCTGAGGGCTGAGGCTGAGGTCCCCTCCCCTCCATTCTTCAATTCCTTCTGGGCCGGGCCGGGCCGGGCCGGGCCTCATTGAGATTACCTACCTACAAATACAATCCGGAGGAAAGGGCCCAAGAGGCAAGGGCAAAAGGGGAATGGCAGTAATTATTTACACTGCCAATTTCCGCCAAGTTTCCTTCATTCCTACTTTCCACGCGAGTACGCGACCAAACCAGAACAAGTCAACAACACCCACCGCGTTAAGCAACCCACAAATCAATTCAATTAAAATGAACCCTTCCTGCCAGGACGCGGTGCACCAGCTGCCCTCAATGACAGCGGGACCCACCCCACCCCAGCACCAAATCTCTCCCCTTCTCTCTCTAGGAAACTCATTCTAATTCTGATTCTAAATATTCTAAATATTCTAAATATTCTAATTCTAATTCATACGAAGCGAGCACGCAAGAAAGAAAGAAAGAAAGAAAGAAAGAAGGAGAGAAAAAAGAGAATGGAGGCGCTGAGAGGAGGAGGAGGAGGTGGTGGTTTATCTTTATCTTTATCGGGTCTTCCGCCGGGTTTCGGATTTCACCCCACCGACGTCGAACTCATTTCTTACCTCCGCAAGAAGGTTCTCGGCCACACAATCGACTTGGATGTCATCACCGAGATTGATATTTACAAGCATGAGCCCTGGGACTTATCTGGTTTCTTTCTCTTCCTCTTTCTTTTACTTCATTTCATCTTCTCTTCTCTTCTTAGTATTACTATTACTATTATAGCATCAAATTAACTCAAATCTCTTGTCTTGTTATTAACCCCTACTTACTTGAATACAACCCTAATTACTTTCCATTTCTTCTGTGCTAGCCAAATGCACTGTCCCTACCATTAGCAGCGACACCAAATGGCACTTCTTTACCCCTAGAGACCGCAAATACCCTAACGGCTCTCGCGCTAATCGCGCCACCGAGTTGGGTTACTGGAAATCCACTGGCAAGGACCGCAATATTCGCCACACCAATCAAGTCATAGGCACCAAGAAAACACTGGTTTTTCATCGAGGCCGCCCTCCTGCCGGAACTAGAACACAGTGGATCATGCACGAGTTTTATCTCCACCACAATTCTTTACCCCTAGATGCCCCTGCTCACTTGAAGGATCTATTTGTTCTTTGCCGAGTCACAAAAAGGGAACCGCTCGATGATCACCAAGGGGTAGAGTTACCTCTACCCCTTGGTCATGATCACTCTACTCTACCCCTTGGTCATGATCACTCCAGTGGGAGTAGGAGTGCGGTGCTCAACCCTGTCATGCAAGCAACCCTGTCAGAGACTATTGCTGATAGCAGCACCAACACTATTAATTACCAGCAGGAAGATATAGACAGTTGGTTGCACGAGTTGTTTGATCCCAATTTCACTGTCACTTCACTCATGGCTCAACAATTTACTGCAATACCTGCTGTAAGTTATTCTATCTCAACACCACAAATAAACATTCACCTCTACATTCATAATTCATAATTCATAGTTCACCCCCAAGTCACTCACGTCTGATGCATTCATTGTTCCAAACCAAAGAGCCAAACACCTGTACCTTAGATTGTTTTCTCTACATTCAAATTCCCTCCAATTGAGTGAGATACTGCAATTTCTTGCATTGCTTGTTACTTTTATTTCAATATTTAATTGGTTTTCAATACATTCTGCAGGTGGGATCCACCCCATCAGTTCCCAAGCCTGAGCCAACTTACTACTCCCCTGTTGAAGGCTTAGACGATGAAACTTCTTTCCTATTGCAAGAGGATATCCAAACAATTCTGGGCACACATAATCATGAAAATACCCAGAACCTCCACTTCTTAGAAGATGAAACTACTCGCACCAGCTCCGCCTTCTACTGCAATGTTGGTGGCAACAGTAATGAGAATGATGAAACAGGTATCGTCATACGACAAAGGAGCACTACCACCAGTTATGATAAACCTAATGATGGTGATGTGTCAAGTATTAATAAATACAACCTCAAGAGCAAGCTTCAAGTGCATCTTTACAAGAAAGAAGAGAAGAGCCCTCAGATGGCCAACTTTGTGCCGAAAGATGGACTGGTCGGTGAGTTTGACGATTCTGGAAAGATCAGTGGAAAAGATGAAAACGAGCTCAAGTCAACCATGACTGAGAGAACTAAACTAAGAGGGTTCATTGATATGGATACCTTGATTTTTGGTGCATTATTGGCTGGAGGAATTGCAATGCTGTTTTATCTTGTGTCAAATAACAGCACCATATTTTCTTGACGAATTGCAATGGATTTGTATATGATACTCATTACAAGTGAGTTGCTGAATGATACAATATGTTTACTCTGGCACAGACCTTTTATCCTGCAATTTTCTTCGATCAGGGAATGGGTAGATAGTATCGTCCTTCTGACGAGATTTAGCTGATTAGGTTTTGAATGCTGCATTTCTAGTGTGATTTTTTACAGTGTTTATTTGCCTCTGGTATAGTCACTCTTTTTGAAAGGCTGGCCTTCTATTTGGTAGACCAATCACATATATGGTGTTTTCTTTTTGTATGTGACCATATGTATATATGCGTGTAGTCTTTTGTAGATATTAATTTAGAGAATTGAGGTCTTTTTCTGTTTTGTACATGTTGCTAAATTAGATGATTCAGAGAAATCTGTACTCTGTAGTCTTTTCGCTTTATCAATCCAGATCACACTGAGATTTGAAGGAATCATATACAGGGTATTGGGTTTCCAATTTCTATTTCAATTTCAGTTGCATGCTTCCAAATTAATGCATGTTAGTACTCGGTAGAAGGGAAATATCAGCGAGATAAGAGTCGTATCTGTATGACTGTATCTATTTCTATTTCTATTGTGCTTGAATTTTTCAAAGCCAGTACGTGTGTGAACCAGTGCACGTGTCATCTGCGAGAGAAACAATCAGACCAAAAGAAAAAGGGATAGAAGTAGCAGCGTGCACCACGTGGCGAGGCCCCTGTAACCCCTTCACATTATTTCTAATCCTATTACAATTAAAGGGAACATAAAAATCGAACTTGGGAGCTCTCCCTTATTCAGCGCATATTCCCTCATTAAACTGTTTTAATCGGATAATATATATATGGACTAAAACGACTATACGTCTTCCTCACTTATTTTTGTGCTGAATTTCTGTTCTTCTGAGGATTGATTACTAGTTGATTGTTAATGAGATTTACAAGAGTTGAGGTACTAGTTTGTGTACCGATTTAATGATTGGTCTGATTTTGTTTTGTCGCTGTGATAGTCCTAGGAGTTTTGTCTTCAACTCTGGTATCGTGAAGTTACTGGTACAACTACGAAATATGATACTGTGTAGGGATTGTTTCCTCATTTCTGGTTAAAACAGGGTCTGTCTCATAAGTTTTCAGTTTCTGTCGCAAAACTAAGTGATTCGAGCATAGAACAATTTCTGAAAATACTGGTAAAATTAAGGTGGCTTAAATGTCAATTTAGGGGTCTGATAAGGTTCAGCGGCATTTCTGCGAAGTTTCAGGATCTGTTTACAAAATTTACGATTTATGCACAGTTCTTGGTTAATTTCAAGATGTTTCAGGGGTTTATCTGTTAGCAGTCCTGCAACAAGAATTAATCTCGTTTGCTGTAAATTGAGATTGAATTGGAAACATGAAGGGAAATTAAAATGGAAAAGAGATAACAGGAGCCATTGAAGCCAACTAAGCTTTCAATTTCATTAACAAAATTCTTCATATCTTACAAGATATAGGTTCTCAGCTTTTTATATCCAGAGCAAATACACTAAATAAATTGAAGTAGAAAATTGAAAATAGCGATTCTACCATTCCTCTGCTGTGTCAGCTTAACTGTTTTTTATTCCTTATATCTCTCTCATCTAATGACACCTAAGGATTCTCTGTAACACTTCTGTGTTTCAATCTATTTACAGCACGGGCCCACCTGCAGCCACAGAAGTCAACACTACTCCAACTGATGGGCTTGTAGCTTCAGTAAAGTTCATTTGGCCCAATTCCATCTCAACGGCTAGTTCAGATTCGAACTTAGCTCTTTCTCCCGGAACCGAATCTCCTGCTCGTAAATCTCTGCTTGCTTTCCTGCTTGTTTCGATCTGGACCGTTCAAAACTCATCTAACGGCCAAAGCATCTGCCCCCTGAATCAAATCACAGCCGTCCGTGGCGATCGAGCGGTCGGATCGAAGACAAGCAGGAAAGCAAACAGGGATTTACGAGCAGCAGATTCGGACCCCTTTCTCCCTCTGCAATGTTGTTAGTACCATCATTCATCTTTATTTGGCAATTCAGTCGTTGCAAGTCCTCAGAACATTACCAAAAAATTACTGGTAAATAACAGGAACTTCGATGCAAATCTCTAGATATGATAAGAACAATGACTCCTTTCGTAATAGAAATTAAAAATTATTTAGAAAATATGTTAGAATGGAGTTTTAAGATCAAGTGCTAGTATGAAAGTTTTTTTTAATAATTACAATTAAAAAATTTAGATCTTAATCACCTAGCTAAAATCACAAACAATCAAGTACTAAGAGCAATTAAGCAAATGAAAATAACAAAGTATAAGTATAGTAAAGAGATAGAGTAAAGAGCAAAGAACAAGAGACCACAATAACACACGATGTTATAAACAAATTAGGTCTACGTCCACGGAACTCTCGGAACCAAAATTTCCTTTCGGGATCGAATTCATTATACAATAATGTTTTTTACAATTGCGAAACATACCTTTGATTTCTTCTCATATAAGAAAATCAATCTTAAATTCCTAAACTTATGCAAAGAGGCTATACCACTCTACTTAAGGTAAAAGATTCGATTGACAATACAATTAAGGACCGAGATGCACTACTTGACAACACAATGTAACACACCAAACAAGACTAACAAATCTAGCAAATAATTGTTCGCGTATCGACAATTATATGATTGTAGCTATTTTAAGTCTCTCAGATTTAGGCAATTGTAGAAGAAGACTTTAGTACTCTTTCTGATGCTCAATTAAGTGCTTGGAGGTACGAGGTAAAAGGTAGAAGTCTCGCCCAAATTGGTGCATTACAAAATGAAAAATCAAGAGTTGTTTTTCGACAATTAAATATAAATCAAACTAGTTTTCATTATCTTAAAAATGTATATCGACCTAAGAACAATGTTCAAGAATTAAAAATCAATTAACAAAATCATTTTATTAAAGCACACAACAATCTCGCAACTCATGCTTTTTGCAATTATTGTTGTAAGAATGATACATTTCATTAGAGTGTAAGCTTAGGAAGGGAGGCAATATGAGTATTGTTGCAATTTTCTACAGATTTCAGCTCAAGTCAATTGCGGCCGCAAAGAGTTATTTTGCGGCGGCAAACAATGAGACCGAAAGGCAGAACTTCATGCCTTATTTTGTTGATATATTTCTGACGTGTATTGTAAATAATACCAAATTTTATGTGCGTGTTTACAACAGTAATACACACATTCTGAAAAGGTTTTGGAGAGAATTTGGATATCAAATATTTTATAGAATATTTTTTATTATTGTTGGTATCTTTTTAAGATATGTTGATACTAGTATTTAAGCGTTGAGTCTCTAAGCAATACCGATATATTGAGTGCACATGTGTTGTGCTTAGACTCTAACCTTGAACAACAGAATTACAAATATTTTACAACATTAAATTCGACTTTACCCAAGTCAAATCTTGCACAGAAAAAAGCTTCCGGCTTCACTTCCTCCCAGATGAAAATTGATTGGCCAGCTTTTATGATAATTAGTGGTGGCTCACTGGCTCGGAACACATGAACATTAACATGAGAGCAAACTGGAAACTGGTACGATACGTACCATCATTAATTAAATTCAGACCAAGAAAGCTTAATGTGTACCAAATTAAAACAGTTAATTTGTAGCATAAAAAGTAAGGACAGCTTGAGACAGTGGAGTATCATTGGAAGTAAATGCAATTTCAATTTATCGAGACGCTAGAAATTATCCAATGAGCTAGAATCAAGAATCAAGCAGTCTGTATCAACGTCATCTCAGCTGTGGTTTCAAGCTAACCTTCCCACATTTTGCATCATGTGTTAATTATCTCATATTAATCAAGAGAGAGGGAGGGGCGTTGATAGATCGATCGGGAGGGGTGACACAGCGAGAAGAAGAGAGAGGAGGCGAGAGAATGGAGCGGTATTGTAGGAATCAATTATTTCTTCTTGTTTTTTTAATCTAATTATTTAGCCAAAAAGTGACAAATTTCTAAATTAATTGAGTTAATTTAGTTTATGTTGGCATTTTCGTAAGAAAAAAGTTTCTGAGTGACATTTTTTAATTTTCATGTTTTGATGTGACATAAATCTATTTCTTCCTAAAAAATATAACATTCCATCAGCATCAGCATCAGGGACAGGGTATTTGTTGTTTTAGCACGTTTAAGCAAACATCTACAAAATTTGATGCAGCTAGCATATATAGAAAGAAAGATTTAGAAGAACATAATGAGTGCAAGTCAATAATAGTTAAAATAGTACATGACGAACGTATGCATATATACCAACAGTGCGCGTGCATACATATATAGCAACATAAACATATATATACTAATTGTCCAAAGCTTATTAAACAGTTCCCTACATATCTTGACAAACCATGGATCACTCAGACTCTGGTATGAGGTATATATGATCATGACAGTGGAAGAAATTTAGATAATGCATGACACATTCAGTTAATTAATCAATTGGGGATATCCTTGAAATGAGGCTTGTTCATAGTAGGAGAAGGGTCGTAGCGACCGTAATCATCTGCTACCACTCTAAGCACTCTTCTGTGAGACTCTTCTCTTGCTTCTCTGGCATCTTCGTCGAGCGCCGCTGCACTCGCCACTTCTATCTGTCATGCGCGCATATATATACTTCATCACATCTATACACTGATACACATGCATGCATGCATGCATAAATATATATTGTAGACCCAGACAAGTATTTAATTAATCTAAATTTCAACATATATAATCATGACTTTTCATTTTACTTTCTAAAGGTAATTAAATGTTAGGTCGGAAAGCATATATTATATATGACAAGAATTTCCACAGGCTTTAATTAGCTATCCGAATTAAAGTAGCTAGAGATGTGCATATGGAGCAAATGCAAAACAAGCAGATATATCTAGTTCTTCTCTTTAGATTGATCAGTTGATGACTTATTAATCAGAGTACACGCACCTTTGGTTCACCTTGCATTAGATTACTATGAAACAATCTTCGTTTTCCTCCTACATACATAATAAACACCCTTTCATATTTTATATTGGTCTACAAACAAACAAAAAATTTAGGAAGATTAGAAACTAACTTTTGAGTTTTGACCATTTGATAGATCAAAACAGAAAGAAAAAAAAAAAGAGAACAACATTCGACCAATCTTCAAATGACTATGAATAAAATATTCTAACTAGAACAGATGCATTCTTGCAATCTAAAATAGAAATGTAGAAAATAATGATTTGCCTACCTGATTTAAATTACAATTACCAATGACATAGTCAAGCAAATATTTTAATTAGGTTAACCTATGACAAAATGAGTGTACAAAAAGAAACTTCAATCAAAATATACAAAAAGGGAGAAATTAAAAAGTACTTGATTTCACGATGCTGCAGGAAAATTTCCAGTCAGACAAACAGGTCAAATATGTATATTTTCTCTTGTTTTTGTTACCTAGGGGCACAGACATTAAATATATATATACTGCATAATCTTAATATTAATTCTGTGTATGGTATTTCAAGGGTACAAAAAAACTTTAATATTAATTCTGTGTATGGAACAGAATCGTGAAATAGCTTCTACAAATATTTTTTTTAAGAAGGAAAGAATGAAAGAAACAAAGAAGATTAACAAGAAGATATTCTTAAACAGTTTGATAAACTTTAAAACAAAATACTATTAAAAGAAAGAATGCGAAATTCAGAAATATCCTGTTATGCCAATATTTAATGCTGAGGTTTCATTGGTATAACATTAATTTTTGATATACTTAACAAAGAATATCACTCAGCAAGACAACGGCAACAAAACGTGAAAAATCAAAATAAAATACAAGATGCACGCACCCATATATATTATCGAACATAACCTATGTAGCTAGCTATAAATATGAAATGATGATGTATCACAAACCTGCATATGAAGGTGAAAGAAGAAACAAAACAATCAAAAGAGGAAGAAGAAGCCTTGTTGTACATCTTCCTGTCGACATTAAAAACCGCGCATGCATATAGACAGATTGATGTATGTTTGGAGAAGAGAGCAAAAGAAAGAAAGACAGAAATTAAAGACGACAGGACAAAAGTCAGGGGAGAGGAGGAGAGGAGAGGAGATGAGATGAGAGAGAAATCAGAAGCTCGCTTTTGTTTGTAATTATTAACACTGACTTAACAGAACAGAAATTAAGGTAGGTGGAGAGAGAGAGAGAGAGCGATTATCTTAATTAATTGTTAAGCCATAATTAAATAATAACTCGACTGATTTGATGTTGATGGACACGCCAAAGAAATTAATTAAGGTGCATGATCTCAGTGCCAGTGGGTGCAATGCGACTCGACGATAATTTGAATGATGCATGATTATAAAAATAAAAATGGAAAGCTAAAAAGGAGATGCACAGCACTTTCTCTTTTGGAAATTTTCAGGGTGTTATCATCATCCATCAATACCATCATGCTTTGCTTTGGTTGGTGCTTCAAGAATCAAGCTCAAGTGCTTCTTTAGTTGTAGCGCCGCAAAATTGCTAAGCTTCCCCATGTTTCTGTACCCCATTGGCCATTGCCAAATTAGTGATCCAGACAGCATTTATATTTATTATATGAAATGTAACTAATTAAATCAAGTACAAAAATAAAGAATGAAAAGAGAAAGTTTGCAAGTGGAAACCATAATTTGCTTGTCAAGTTGGCAAATTTTAAGTCGGTAATGAACGATGATGGAAACCATAATTCTTTGTCATTGATGTGGCCGCATCCCGCATGCACTGAAAAGTTGACTAATTTACCAGCATGCATGCTTCCATTGGCATCATGATTTCCATGGAGTAATGTGCTTCTCATTTCTTTGTTTCAACGAGAAATATCGAGCTACCAGCCTACCACCTACCAGTGCAGATGGATAGTCAGGAGGCAGGGGCGATCGTGATGCATGTTCTAATTACAGGCTTACAGTGGGGTACGCAGGCGAGTGCATGCATCAAATGATCAAAAGATTTATTTAATTATATAGGAATTAATTTAGTATTGAGTGGAAACATTGATAGTGCTCCCATATGGGATATGGCATATGCATATTAGATTAGCATTACTGCATTAGCCTATAGGACTATAGGAGACAGAGACAAGGAACCCAACACCAGCTAGCATAATTGTCTTTTCTCTTCCCCGAAACATGCAGCCAAATATATAGCACATATGCAGCAGGTTGCTTGCTACTATATTCCATTAATGCAGGTAGGTAGGTGCATCTGGTTTTGGCCACGGCAAATCCTGCTCCAACACACTCATGAGATGATGAGATGACAGACTTTGGTGGAGAATAAAGAGAGAATGAGAGATGGATGCATCATGCACTGATTGCACTCCAGTCTCCAGAGATGTACATTCCAATATTAAATCTTACATCAATTTGTTAGTGCTCATGCTTTTCTTTCTTTAGAACAATTAAAGTAGGAGCTAGCTAGCTAGCTATAATTATAAAGCACCCTTCCATCTTTCTTTGGCTTTAAAGCAAAGCGCCTCTCTTAAACTATTGCCATATAGATGTATATATAGCCATTTAGTACCAAGTGCAAAGCTCATACTACCACCACTAATCATGTACTCTGTTCTTTGTATGGTACCTTCACTATTTTACGTCGTTTCCAGAATGCGCCTGTAGTCCTTTACCATTTTGCTTTACAATTAACATATCCCGTTTCATGAGTTTACTTTGTTCTTATATTACCTCGGATACATGGACCGATCTAGGATTTTTTTGTGGTTCAAAATTTAGAATTTTTTTCACGATGATTCAAAATGATGCATATATTTTTATTTTTTTCAAATTATAAGCATATTTTTCAAAAAAAATAATAATTATGTGCGATAAATTTTAAAATTTTATTCAAGATGGATCGGCTGACCCATTTTGATTCAAACTGGCTCTGCCACTGGTCGGATAGAGACTTCAAAATTCAATAAATAAGTTAAACACGTGTATATTATAATTATACGCCAAGTATTATCATAAATGTTATACAAACTTATGTTAAATAAAAAACAATAATTTAGATATAGCATTATATTGAGAGACCCAAACACATATAGAATTAATTATAATTTTTAATGGACTGATTGTGATTATAATTAATTTGATAAATTAATACAAGTGATAAATTATGCGATAAACACAAACATGGCATAATGTGTTCACTACTATAATTTGAGTTATTATCATGGTTAGTTGATTTTTTCGTGGTAAATATGAGTTCTACGGAAATAAGATGATTGGCGCGTGAGCCTCATAATTTCTGTAGACAAGTCAACGAAAGAAATTTGCACGGAATAAAATCCACGCAATATAATCTACTCTTTCACAACAATACTCCAAAACTTCCCACGAAAATAAGTATAGGCTTTCACGAAAATACTCTACTCTGTCACACCCCTTCTTTTCCATAGATAGAAGAAACTTTTTATGTGGATACATGCGCGGAAATAATCTTTTCATAATTTTATTTTATTTTATGTAATACTTTTATTGTTTGTGAAATAGTTAAAATAGCATTGTCAAACAGAACAGAACGGAGAACTCTTAATACAATTTCATATTTAACAAGTGCATATATAATTAACTAAAACAAAATAATTGTTTCTACATATAGTGTTAAACTTACAATAAAAATAAGAATTTAGATTTAACGAGATTTTACAATTAACATCAATAGATTAAATATCCATTTAGAGGAACTCATCATGTGTCATTTTGTAAATCTCATTACAATCCACGTCAAAGATGTTGCCAATCGAAATATTGTCAATTAAAATAAAAAATAGGAATCGAGCTAGCCAACTGAAATAGAAATACAAAATAAGTTAGTCAACAGTATTGAATTGAATAGAAAATTCAATTGCTTGAAGAAGCCGTAATTGAAGAAACTCAAGCATTTGCATGTGATAATTTACCTTTGGCAATGTCATATATATTGAACATTCATCGTTTTTCATTTTAATTAACAACATTCATCAAAATGGATATGCATGTGAATAGGTTACCAAACAACATTGCACAAAAAATTCAATTGATTAATCAAACCCTAATTGCAAAAATTCATTACAATACCTTCATTCGATGAAATGTGAGCATAGGAATCATCATCTTCTTGCTATATGTCCAACTCATAATTTATGAGGCTAATATTATTATAGGTATCACTTTCTATTTTTTGTAGCTCATTTGAAATTATTGACAATATTGGATCCTCAGATTGTTCCTATTGAAAAAATTCAACACCTAACTTCCATTTTCTTTGTGTCGATGCATAAGGTAGATAATACGCTTGAATGGCTTAACATGCAAATACAAATGGCTCATAATGCCGAAGGCGAGAAGCATGCTTAACCTCAACAAAGTCACGTGTTTGATCAACTCTAACACCATTTATTATATCAAGCCAATTGCAATTGATAAGAACAATCTTATTACCTTCTTCGTATTGTAGCTGGACTACCTCTTGTAGAACTCTGTAGTAATCTTGTGGTGCGTCATTACCGTCCCACTCTCCTTTAATGCAAACATCATTGTTTACTATTGATTTGTTTTGGGTGTATGTTTATGTGTGGAATTTGAAATCGTTTACTTCATATCCATGGTAGCATATTGCTTGTTTATCAGGCATTAGTCCAAGATTTTTTAAGTTTTAGGTCGCATTCACGTTCAACTTGCACCTTCTTTTTTAACCAATATGCAAATTCATCCTCACGAATTATATGCAAAGGATGGATGGCTGTGACTTGGTCATATTTGAATGTATCGAACTCCCTTCATATTAAAACATGTTCAAAATTTTACCGTGCAATTTGAATATTAGTTTGAATACATATCATGAAAAGAGTAATAAGAATCAGTTTATAAAGAATGTACTCTAAATATGGCTTAATCTCTGGACAATTAAATAGGACGAAGTTGTGTGCGACAAGAAATTCACACGTATCAAGAGTCCTTTGATTTCCCCGACCTACTAAGCGGCCAAGTGTTTCAAAGTTTGACAACTTTCCTTGTGAAGGATTGTTTTTCTCAACTTCGGGCCTTCTATTGTTTGATCACTCCACAAATTAAGATGAGCAATATGTAGATACCTCTTTGATTAGAGTTGCCTCGATGATTGAAGCCTCAACTCTTGTTTTGTTTGTCACTTTCTTTTTGGTATATTTGTTTCTCTTATAAATAATTTTTTTTTTAGTTCAATTGTACATACGTCAATTTTACATATGGTTTGAGATTATGCAACAATTTGAGAATTTTATTTGACAAAACTCTAATAAAGCATGAAAATCCTAAAAGAATTTTACTTACAATTTAGGTATGTGTCTCAGAATTATAACAAAGCCTAAATGTATAATACAAAGCAATATACCTTTCACGTGCATACATCCATCGAGGACCCACCGACCTGCCTATCTTTGCCTCATATGCTATATGTATAATCAGATGTTCCATGGAGTCGAAGAAACTTGGTGAAAAATGCTTTTCAAGCTTGCAAATCGTGACCACAATTTCCATTTCTAGTTGTTCCATATGGGCCTTATCGAGCTCCTTTGCACATATCACTCTAAAGAAGATTGAAATATCACATAAAAGATCCCATATTGAATCGAGCGCGAAATCTCGAAATGCAACTGGAAGGAGACGCTCGATGAACACATGAAAATCATGACTTTTAAGCCATTTAGTGTGCAATTTGTTACATTAACATCTTGACATATTGGATGTATAACATCATGGAACTTAACGGTATCCTTAAGCCAACTCATCACCAGATGCTTTTCTGAAAGAGTTGACACATAAGGAGTCTTCGGCTTTCGCTTGCCTGCTGTTAGGTTTAACGACGGTCGGTTGCAATAAATTTCCAAATCTTCTCGAGCCTTCACAAAATCCTTGGTTTTATTTGGTATGTCTAGAAGCATGTAAATCAAAATTTCAGTAAAGTTTTTCTCCAAGTGCATCAAATCAATATTATGGCGCAACAAATTAGTTGACTAATAAGGTAGTTAAAAAAATATGCATTTCTTTTGCCAATGATGGGTTTTTTCATATCTAGGAATTTGATCTAAAGGTGTTGTTTTCTCCAAGTAATCGGCTCTAGCTCGTCCAATTCCTCCAACACATGCTCTCCCGTCAATGTTGGTGGTCGAGGATCATGGTCGATCGCATCACTACGAAATTCATGATTTTGCTCCAAGTAGCACCTGTGACATCCGAACTATGTTGGTTTACCTTCATTAGGCAACCGAAAAGCTTTTGTTGCACCCATACAATAAGGACATGCCAATCGTCCATGTGTACCCCAGCCACTTAACATCTCATAGGCGAGAAAATCACTTACCGTCCAAAGAAGCGATGCTTTCATGATGAAATGTTGCTTTGTTGACACATCATATGTCTTTTTTCCATCCACCCACAAGTTTTCAATTCATAAATCAAAGGTTCCAAAAGTATGTTGATGTCTCGACCGGGGTGTTTCATTCCAGGAAGTAGGAGTGCAAGAAAGATGGTATCTTCTTTCATTAGAAGACCGAGAGGAAGATTATAAAGGAAAACAAATACAGGCCAACAAGAGTAAGTTGTCGCATTCGAGCTATATGGCATGAACCCATCCGTTGAAAGCCTGAGTCTGACATTACGTGCCTATAGAAAGTGCATCATGTTAAAACTATTCTTGTTGAAACCATAGTGACATGCATGTTATAATATTTTGGTTGTGTTATCTTGTTAAAACTAATACCAGTTTTGACATCATTTACACTGGCCTCACTATCAGCCGGGTGCACCATAGTGACATCACTTACTTCTTTAGCAAAATCTTTATGCATCTCATCGAATTTCTTCCAAGCCTCACTATCAGTCAGGTGCACCATCATATTGGATTTTTCTAGATTATCTTCCTCGTGCTATATCATATGTTTTACACTGGCCTTTGTGATAGGTAAATAGAGAAGTACCTTTCTTCTGATTGGCTTTGCTCTAATTGGTTGTTCATACCTCGGTTCGTGATAAATGTCACACTTTGTCTTATTAATGTGTTGCTTATGATACAACATACAAAATTGAGGACAAACATCTATTGTCTTGTACTCCATATCAAGTGTCTTTGCCAATCTCTTTGATTTATAAAAGCTTTCTGGTAAATTTTCATTTTTCGGGAAGCATTTCTTTGCCAATCTCTTTGCCAATCTTGTACTCCACATCATTTCATCGAAGCATTTCTGGCTCAGGTTTTGTTCTGACTTTAAAGCTAGACATTGTGTAACCGCTGATAGGACATTTTGCCATTCACATTTAACTTTGGTTGCATCCAATTCAATGCATTTAGCGCTTCGAAGAAACTTTTAGCTTTTCCCCTAGGTGCCTCTTCCTCGTTGCACGCATCCCAAGAGAAATCGAGACGTGCAGCATTCATGAGCATCTCATCCATTCGATCAACTTCGTGGTTTAGTGTTGTTGAATAGGGTGGACTCACATTAGAACGTGGCTCTTCATGCGCGTGCCATTGTTCATAATTGTTACAAAAACTCACTTTGTAAAGATGCATCCTAACTATGACTACAGAATGGTTGAAACAGTTTTGACAATTTTGCAAGGTCACTTTATACACTTGTCTCCACGAATTATGGTAACAATAGATGAATTGAAACATGCTTGTTCAACAAATGGCCTAACTTATGTAGCAAAGATTGGATTCAGTTTTTCATTAGACCAACGGTTGTACATTTATCCACGATCTGTGGCCATTACAAGTGAACCTATAATATAAAAAGTATTGCATGTTATTGTGTTCAAAATTGTGATATCTAGGAAGTATCTAATATAAAAAGTATTTCAATATTTCAGTATCTATTACAAATATTTGAACATTGTAATATCTTGACTCATTTCCTTTTCAAATATATTCATTTCATGCTTGTAATTAGAATATTGATTTCATTTCAATACAGGATAATTTGAGATGAAAAGAAAATTGACAAAAATTGATTTCTTTTCAGTTACAACATGTAGTTGGTTTTAGGATAGTGTAGTAGCTTAGTCTTCAGGTACTCGATCTTACACTAAAGAAAGGGGCTATTATAGTCTTCCCTATTATAGCGGACCACAGTGAAAATCCATTATAATAAGATGTCTATTATAGCGAACGGCACCAAAACTCCGCTATAATAGGTCTATTATATTATAGCAGATGACATCAAAGTCTGCTATAATAGACCTATTATAGCGGATTGTAGATAAATGTCGTTATAATAGAGTCTCCTACGAATCACAATGTAGTATGAATGCAGCCATTGATTCATGTCAATCCAACGCTTCAAAATTTCACAGAGTCCTTAAGACATTATTTTCTCAAAAATTTCTCTTTCTCTATATAAATATCGATGGAGGTTAGGGTAGAGTTTTGCTTGGCAAGATTGTAGGACATTAATTCCATCAGAGGTGGGAGGATTCATCGATCCCTGTAGCTCGTAGTACGTAGCTTCTCAATGCATTAATTCCTTATGGTAGTTATTAACTTTGTTGAGCTCCTCTAGCTGTGTTGCACGAGTGCGGGTGCGCGTATCGTATTCGATACAGTGCGGATGTGGCGATACAGCAATTTTAAAAAATTGCGGATACGGGTGCGGGTTATATATAATAAAAAAATCATATTATATATTAAAATGCTTGAAATTTGTTTTTCTATTTAACTTTTTTTAATATACATTGATAATTATGAAATAACAAAAAAAAATATAAGCCTTTGATTAAACATTTTCTTGACAAAAGAGTTCATGTTATATAAAAAATAATACTATACAAATTATGTGGTGTGATTAATATTATATAATATACACAATTGCTTATTTAATATTACTAAAGAATCCAATTCGTATCCAAAAACGTATCCCAAACGTATCTTGACCGAATTCGTCGGTCAAATAATATAAAATAATTAGATACGCCACGTGGCGTATCCGATACGCACCCGCACCGTATCCAAGGCGTATCCGATACGCACCCGCACCGTATCCAAGGCGTATCCATATCCGATATGCGTACGGCTAGAAGAATGAAGTATCCGAGTAATATAGCCCTCTAGTTTCTCAGATATGAATCTATGATTTGGTTTACCTCGTCCCGACGGTGGATGTGCTTCCCGTAGCCCGTAGGGATCGAATTAAGGTGCATGCTGATTGTGGCAATTCTTGCTGTTCTGCTGCAATTCTGTTCCAACCGAACATGATCGATCTTAACACAATGGGGTGCTGGTTCACGAGGTAAACAAATAGACACACTTTAATAATTAACCAATTAAGTTAGATCAATTGTGGAAGCAAAGCAAGCAACATATATACAAACAATTCAGATGTGATTTCCTAAGATTAAGATGTGATTAACAATGCCTAATTTTGTTGCGGCCCAGTCCGGCCCACTTTCCTATTATATATATATATATATATAGAGCATGGCAAAAATAATATGCATAGTACACCACATAACGTACTATGCATATAGATATAGGTCAATAAATTGAGATTTAAGTTGCTCAATAAATTCTTCATATGAAAATATTGTAGGAAAACAAATTTCATGATTTTTAGAGCTTTCTTGCTATTTTTTAAATATTTTTTAAAAACAATCCAGATTTAATACTACAAAAGTGTCATTTCTGGGCTGTTTTTAAAAAATATTTAAAAAAATAGCAAGAAAGCTCTAAAAATCACGAAATTTTATTTCCTACAAGATTTTGATATGAAGAATTTATTGAGCAACTTAAATCTCAATTTAATGACCAAATTAAATACAAATGACCCCATAGTACGTTATGTGGTGTACTATGCATATTATTTTAGACATGCTCTATATATATATATATATATATATATATATATAGAGAGAGAGAGAGAGAGAGAGAGAAAGGCTATGGTGCTCCATGGAGCACCAAACTTCTCGTGCTACACATCCATTATTTCAAATTTAAAAATTCCAACGATCGATCCGAACCATTCAACATGATCTACATATTAAAATCTACTTGGAGATTGAATTTTGTATTTTTTTTTACATTGTTTGATATTTTTTTAAAGAGGTAGAAAAGTTGTTAATCAAACGGTTTCTAAACCAACAAAAGTTGTGATTTTCATACCTCTCTAAAAAATAGCAAAAAAATTTAAAAAAATATAAAATTCAATCTCCAAGTAGTTTTAAATATGTAGATCATGTTCAACGGTTCGGATCGGTCGTCGGAATTTTCAAATTGGAGTTATGATGTGGAGCATTAGCAGTTTGGTGCTCCATGGAGCACCCTAGCCTATATATATATAGAGAGAGAGAGTAAGGCTAAAATAATATGCATAACCACATTTTGTACTATACAGATATATATATATATATATATAGCTCAATAAATAGAGATTTAAGTTGCTCAATAAATTTTTCATATCAAAATATTATAGAAAATCAAATTTCTTGAAAATGAATTAATCTAACGATTCAAAAAACCTCCAATTTCAACACATTCTTAAACGCCTCCGATAAAATAGTAAAAAATTCAAAAAAATGTAAAATTTGGTCCCTACGTAGGTTTTAGTATGGACAACAATTTCAACGGTTCGGATCTGTCGTTTCGGCTTGAAATTCAAAATAAGCATCCGTTAGCACGTTTTCAATTTTGCTAACGTTAGTATGTTAGCTAGATTTAATATATATATATAGAGCATGGCTAAAATAATATGCATAGTACACCACATTTCGTACTATGCATATATATATGTCACTAAATTGAGATTTAAGTTGCTCAATAAATTCTTCATATGAAAATATTGTAGGAAATCAAATTTCGTGATTTTTAGAGTTTTTTGCTATTTTTTAAATATTTTTTAAAAACAGTCCAGATTTAATACTACAAAAGTGTCATTTCTGGGCTGTTTTTAAAAAATATTTAAAAAATAACAAGAAATCTATAAAAATTACAAAATTTTATTTCCTACAAGATTTTGATATGAAGAATTTATTGAGCAACTTAAATATCAATTTAATGACCAAATTAAATATAAATTACTGCATAGTACGAATTGGGGTGTACTATGCATATTATTTTAGCCATGCTCATATATATATATATATATAGTTAGGCTATAGTACATATATAAGCACGGAGCTCTACACTGCTTATGACGACATCTCCAATTTCAAAATGCAAATGGACGGTCTGAACCGTTGAAAATATTGTTCATACTAAAATCTACTTGAAAATCAAATTTTTTTTTTTGGATTTTGTTTACTATTTTATTGGATAGGTAGAAAATTGAGTAATCTGACTATTACATACCTCCAAATTTAATTGATTTTCTACCTATTTGATAAAATAGTAAAAAAATGGAAATTTTGGTTTCCAAGTAGAATTTAGTATGAACAATATTTTCAACGATGCAGATCGTCCATTTGCATTTTGAAATTCGAGTTATGGTCATAAGCACAGAAAAGTTTCGTGCTTATATAAGTATCATAGCCTAAGTTTCATGCTTCGAGGGCCAGAGAGATTCACTTGGGGTAGAAAATCAACAATATAAGGCATCAAATATAAATGAGTTGTGGGAGCGACGAAACGATGGCCGAGTCGTGGGAGCATTTCAATGAGTTGCAACAGAGTTGCCCACATCACGACATCGAGACGTGGTCCCTTCTCCAAATATTCTATGAGGGTCTCTTGCCGAATGATCAGGGGATGCTTGATGTGACCGCTGGTGGGAGCCTTGTCAACAAGGGCGTTGTGGATGGGTTCAAGCTCATCGATGATATGGCATTGAATCAAAGTTAATACCATAGGCCTAGGGAAGCACCAACTCTCATCCAAAAGAAGGTGAATGAGATTGAATCTAGTGACCGCTTGCTTGAGCAGATAGTCGCTCTCAATTGAAAAATTGACGATTTGGACGTCAACGCGGTGAATGCAAACCAAACTCCTCCTCCTCCTCATTTCTTCGCTTGCTCTTTTTTGTGATGGATTTAACCATCTCTCAGTCAATTGCCATACGGTTGTTCCAAATGATGGGGTTTCGAAGAGGTCAATGCAGTGAACCAAGGGAACTTCCGTGCCAACAACAACCCCTATTTGAACTTATACAATCCAAGGTGGAGGAATCACCCCCAACTTTTCTTGGAAGCAAAACGATCAACCAACACAAGGTAACCTAGACAACTTTAATCGTCAAAACCAAAATTGGGGTAACCAAGGGTATGGTAACAACCAAGGGGCAAGTGACTCTCAATCGAAATCCAACATTGAGGTTATGCTTGAGACTTTAATGGCAAACAAAAAGAAGGAGATGGACGAATTAAAAATGAGGGTTGAGCTCCTTACCACTCAATACAAGCTTTTGGAGACACAAGTGGCTCAACAAGCCACTCAAATCGTGAGGCAACCGAATATGTTTCCTCCTAAGCCGGACCAAAATCCGAAAGATGTCAAGGCATTGCACACTCTGAAGCGAGGCGACATAAAAGACCCACCAATGCCGATTGATGATGAAGTGATTGTGAGCAAGGAAGTTCAGCAACAAGACGTGTTGAGGTGTGCACCTTTCCCTTCCTACCTCCTAAAGGTAAACGATAAAACCGAGAAGCAATTCTCGAAATTTATTGAGGTGTTGAAACAATTGCATATCAGTGTACCCCTAACCGAGGTGATTACACAAATGCCTATTTATGCCAAATTCTTCAAAGATATACTTTCTAATAGGCATAAATTGGAGGAGGTATAAGTTCCTTCTATGGCCAACTTACCGAAAAAATTGGATGACACCGATAAATTTGTCATACCTTGTTCTATCGGTAAAGTATAATTCAAGCGTGCTTTCTGTGATGTGGGCGCTAGCATTAGTCTTATGCCCAAGTCCATATTTGACAAAATAGGTGTAGGTGAACTAAGACCAACACGGATATCATTGCAAATGGCCGATCAGTCGGTAAAATTGCCAATAGGAGTAGTAGAAGACATGCCTATTCAAATTGGAAAATATTTCGTACTGATAGATTTCATTATTGTAGACATGGAGGAGGATGCCCAAACACCGTTGTTGTTGGGTAGGCCTTTTCTAAATACGGCCAAAGCGGTAATTGATGTGCACGAGGGAATGATCTCGTTCAAAATTGGAGACGAGAAAATAACTTTTCATGTTAATAGGGCTTTAAAATATTCATCTAACGAAAAATCTATTTTCAGGATTGATGCCATTGACGAGATTGTGCAATAAGAGCTCGGTATTGCTGGGAATGATGGACCGCTTGATCTGATACTGGGCGACCAGAACTTGGCAGCGCAAGAAGAGCAAAACGAGCCAAATTGTGCTTCCTTAGGGGCCGCAAGTTAAACACAAACCACTCCCCAGAACGAAAATTGCCTAAGTACCCAAGGAATTGCGGGCCACAAAGAACTCCTTGCGGGCCTCAAAGATGCCCCCAGAGCTATATACTCAACAGAAAGCATGCCCGACTTCGTTGAAACCTCTGACGACTCATTCAATGATGCTCCAAAGGTAGAACTTAAGTATCTACCATCCAATCTCAGGTATGAATACCTCGAAGCAAAGGAAATCTACCCGGTGATTGTCAACGCGAACCTCAGTGATGAGCAAACACAGAAACTTCTCCTGGAATAGAGGGCCAAAGGATTCTCATGTAGAGATTTCCTACGGGCTGCAAAACCACTCCCCAGGACAAAAACTGCCTGAATACCCAAGGTATTGTGGGCCACAAAGAACTCATTGCGGGCCGCAAAGAGGTCCCCAGAGTTGTATACTCAGCAGAAAGCATGCCCGACTTCGCTGAAACCTTCGACGACTTATTCGATGATGCTCTAAAGGTAGATTTGAAGTCTCTACCATCCAATCACAGGTACAAATACCTCAAAGAGAAGGAAACCTATCTGGTGATTGTCAACGCGAACCTCAGTGTGATGAGCAAACAAAGAAACTTCTCCTGGAATTGAGGAAACACCATAAGGCAATAGGGTACATGATCGGAGACCTCAAAGATATCAACCCCTCCCTTTTCATTCATCGGATTCTCATGTAAGACGATCACAAGCCGACCATAGAGGGCCAAAGGAGGTTGAACTCCAATTTGAGCGAAGTCATTCGGAAAAAGGTACACAAATTGTTGGATGCCGAAATCATATAGCTGATCACCGATAACAAATGGGTGAGTCTGGTTCATGTAGTCTCGAAGAAGGGTGGTACGATTGTTGTAAAGGGGGTGGCGGTGACTTGATTGTCACAAGACTCATCACCGGTTGGCAAATGTGCATTGATAACTGGATGTGTGGTTATCTAACCATAATTTCAGTATGGCATTCATACTTTTGCTTCTTTGGATGGTGAACATATCTGCAAGAAATATTATCACGAAAATATGCAGGAACCCATTCATGTCGTTTGTCCCAAATTACCTTCCAATGACCGATGTTCTCAATGTTAAAATTCGTCAACATATGTACCCAAGTTGATTTGAATTTCGCTACCGTCAATGGACGATTGATTACTACCTTCAACCTAGGTTGTAACCCGGGATGCATTTCGTTTTGCTTCAAAAAGTGTTCTCTTGCTTTTCACATCACATGCCATTAGAACATCTTTGTGTAGTGTTTGAAAAGACCTTCTTAATGGCAGCCCTCATTGCTAGATCTTGATCAGTTATGATACATTTTGGATGCTTCTCATACATCAGCCTCAACCATGTTCGAAACAACCACTCAAAATTTCTCTCCTTCTCAAATCTAAGAAGAGCCATACTAAAGAATATCGATTGTTGATGATGGTTTGCACCAACAAATGGCTCCAATGACATGTTATACCTATTGGTGTTTAGGGATGTTCATCGAGTCGAGTTCGAGAGAGCCGACCCCCACTCGAACTCAACTCGGTAGTTGTTCAAGTTGAGCTAACTCGAGTAACCAAGTCTCATTCGAGTTCAAATGCCAACTCGTACTCAACTCGAATTTTACTCGAGCCAACTCGCAACTCGTATTCAGCTCAGTTAAAAAGTTTATTTTATAGTTTAAATAACTCAAATAGCTCAAATCAGCAACTCAAATAACTTAACTCGCATATCAGCTCAATTAGCAACTCATAATAAGCTTAAGCTAAAATAGCAACTCAATTTGGAAAGTCCAAATAGCTTAAACTGGACAATATGCTAATTAAATTTGGAAGGCCCATATACGAGCCGAGTCTTCGAGTCACTGAGCGAGTCATACCTGACTCGAACTCGACTCGAATAGTATTCGAGCTAGACAACTCGAGCTAGATTTGGCTCGAGCTGAATCTGAGCGAATTTATTCGATCTGTTATCCGAACGAGTTGTGAGCTAGTCGCAAGTTATTTGCCCAGTCCTATTGGTGTTCTAGGTTGTATCGAAAGTGACGACGTCTCTAAATTTTGATATGCTATTCTAGCCCTACAATCAATCCAAAATATATGTCTCGCCCACCCTTCGTCATATTTATCTATGGCATAAAAGAACTCTGGGTCTTCCTCTTGTTTTTGCATAAAGTAATCCAAGGTGGTTTCAACATCCACTCTGATAATTTTTCAATTCTTTGTTGCAATCTGATTGCTAACATCATTTTTTCTTAAAACTAAGCTATCTCCTTTCACTCTTCTTTAAACACATGTACTCGTATATGTTGGATGTATCTATTTTGTGTGCATTCAAATCATAAATCGGCCATCTCTCTTCTTGACTCATACCTTTTTGTGAGCGGAGGTTTCGAATTTTCGAAGGAGAACATATTAGGTCATGATTATGGTTCTCGTTTAAAACATAAACCATCCAAACTCCTGCATTTAACAATTAACCCTACGATAGGTCTGGCAATTAGTTCTTCTAGTCTCGTGCTCCCTCTCAGGTGTTCTCATATTAGTTGTTACAATCTGCCTGTTTAATTCGGCTTATTGACGCTTAGAATAACCTTCCTTTGAGCAAACAAATCTAACAGATGACTTACCTTCTTTTTTGAGGAAGATGTATTTGTCATGCGAATGCTAAAACCAGCAAAATAGTCATATTGATTGTAGAAATGATACGCCTCCTCTGATGTTCGGAATTGCATACCTAAGCAAGGCCGCAATTTGTCCATTTGTGTTTTATCCCCACTTTCTTCTAATCTGTTAGCTTCACCTTCCATCCCTTCTACTTCCACTTCTTGTTCTTCCTCATATTCTCCTTCTTCTTCCTCCATTATAGAATGATCAAAAGCAATAAGTTCTTCAAACTCAATATAAGGATCACCCAAGCCAATCTGTTACATAATTACATAAAACAAATGAAAAAAGAAAACTTTTATAAAAAATAAATAAAAATTAAATGAATTGTTACAAACCATCAAGGGTAAAACTATCATTTCTTTCAATCTACCATGGAACAAGAACTTAATTACCAGAAAATAATAAGTATACATAAATTATCTTTAAAAAATTATACCTATAGATTTTCAGTACAGTTATCGTATGTGCCGGATTATTTGAACCTACTCCAACTGACATCTCAGTGCATTCTTCTAGCCCTATACTTCCAATAGATAATTATTGCATTAGTCATTAGAAGTTTTGTTTTTCTTTTTTTACTGTTCATATTACAAAGAAGTCGGGTAGAAATTTGAATCTATTGAGGTAGAAATTTGTAAGAAAACAGAACTTTAAAAGAAATTAGTTTCAACATGAGTAGCAAATTAGGCAGAAATTCGTAAGAAAATCAGTCAGGCACAGAAATCACTAACAAATGAAACTAATTTTGAAGTACCATAGATGATTGTGGAAAGTGACCTTTGAAGCCATAACCACTGTCATAGCACAAACTAGATGCACATCTTTGGTTTGTATGTGAATTTTGGAGCAGAAATGTGAATTGTAGGAATTAAGATGAAATAGTTGGAGTACTTCATGAGAGATGAGAGATGAATTTCTAGAATCAAGGAGAGCTTCATAGACATGCGGGAACATATCACCTACCTGCACAGCGTGCAAGATATGAAACTTTAATTTGCATCAGAATTCATGCAAACTAAATTTTATCAAATTTAATTTTCTGCTGTCCATCGTGAACGATCAAATACGAACGATTTTTCGCCAAACTTTAATTTCACATTTTTATGATTTTTTTTTACTTTTTTATGTAGAAGAAAATTGATTTATATAACGATTTCTGCAACATCAAATAAGAACGATTTTTCGCCTCTTTAATAAATAGTAAAAATATCTAAAAAATATATAATTGAGTCTCCAAGTATTTTTCAGTATGAAGATCATGTTCAAGGGTTAAATTGATCATTTCAAATTTGGAACTCGAAATACGAATGCAAAATACCGCTTGAATATCGATTTGCAAAGTAATCTAGCTCAACTCCTTTTTTTCGTTTTTCCTGCACTTAAATTGAAATATAAGAACAACATTTTTTCACGCTATATTTTTTAATTGTATTTTGCATTTGACATGAAACTCTGTTGATTAAATTAGCAATATGTAATATTTCAACATTTTGATATTGCTTGTATTTCGAAGACACTCTTAATTTGTCACCGTCGATGTCAAATCACCTTCCACTATGAGAATTTTGGTTATTAACATGGTCGGATATGTTTTTTTCTTGTGTGACAAATTCACTTTTACAAAAATAATTTTTTTACGTGAATTTTCCACAAAACAAACTATGAATGAAAAAAAATTGTTCTTTTCCATGAAAATAATATTTGCTTCCAAGGAAATAATCTAACTTCTCAAATATTACTCTCCCTCCTCCACGAAAAAATACTAACCACGAAAATACTCCAAAAATTTTAAGCAGGAAAGTTCTCTCCAAAACTACACAGAAATTTCTCTTCCTCTTCTTTCAAGTATTACTCCTAAATATTACACACTGTCTCTCCCTCTCCAACATTTCAACAAAGTCTTTCCCTTCTCTCCCTTTTCTATCACATTCACTTATTTGATTTTTCTTTTTTTTCCTCTCTTCTCAAAAATCAATCACAAGCTCAGCAACAGGTGAACAAATAGTGATCCACGATGCACGATGCACTATCAAGGTTTCCTGTGCTGACATTTTTGCTCTTGCAGCCAGAGATGTTGTCTTCCTGGTAAAATTTCTTTCATATGTCCATATTTTTATCACGTTAGGTGATTCTGAATTCAAATTAAGTTAGAAGTTGATACTAAGTTAAGATTACAGTAAACAACAGAGTAGTGGACCTTCATGGCGGGTGGAGCTTGGAAGATATGATGGTAAATATTAAATCCTAAACGCGTCTTCCTTCCTCATCTTGATCATTCTTTTAATGTGCTCACAATTATGTTCTCAAGATTCAACCTATCTGTGACTGATTTCGTCGCCTTGATAGAATATGGTTCTACTGCAAAAAAAATAATGCATTTATTGACAGAAATAATATCTTAGCTGACAGAAATAGTATCATGACGAAAATAATGTTTCTATAATTTTTTAAAAATACACAAATATAATAACTATGTTGATAATATAATTATTTTCGTGGTAACTTTTGAAGTATTTATGTGGTAATTTTGAATATTTCTGTGCAAATATCATAAAAATGTGTCATGCTAATCATGGAAATAAAAACGAACGACCCCACAAGCAAAGTTATTTCCGTAGAGTTATTTATATGCATGCTTAACTCCACAGAAAAGTATTTCCATGGTATTTCGTAAAAAAAATATTTTTTGTGAGAAGCGTAGTTTCATGGTCATTTCACGAAAACAATGCCTTTTTTCATCCTTATTTTCACGCAACAGATATTTTTCTTCCCACACTAATAACCAATATTGATTTACACCTTTCTCTTGATGTATTTTAGAAAATAACCTCGATCTACGCTTTAAATACAAAAATTCTTACTTCAAACAAAAATAGTTCTACTACGCCAAACAACTTATAGATGTCTAAATAGTACTGCACTTAACTAATGAAGGACTTAGGTACGGTAGGTAGAAATGGTGAGAGCTAATTAGATAATTAAAGGTTGATTGTCGATTGTCGATTGTCGATTGTCGATGTTATATAAGGACTGGACTTGAGGTGCCTTCTCAAATGTTCCTCTGGCAACCTCTTAGTGATTCTCGCGCGATCGATCCCTTTATTTATTTATTTATTTATTTATTTATTTATTTATATATTAGTTCTTCCCATGCATTTCATTCATTGCATTCCATCTCTCTCGCTAGCTGTTAATTACAAACCCTCTTCGGCTCTTCCATATGATATGAATATATATAGCAGCTAGCTAGCTAGCCAGCCAGTTAATTACCTCTTCCATATATATACACACACACACACAGAGACAGAGAGAGAGAGAGATATATAGACTAATTTATAATTAATTAATTGATTAAGCGCGCAGTAAGCTATCTAGTATTAATTCAGAAAGAATCCATGAGGAAGGCCATAGATATACCAGACTGCCACTACCCGACGGAGCCGATGCTGGTCGCCCCCAGCAGCCCCACTCCGAAGCAGAGGCTGTACCTGTCGAACCTGGACGAGCAGCGCTTCCTGCGCTTCTCCATCAAGTACCTCTACGTCTTCCGCCAGGCCGTCCCCGTTGCCCGCCTGCGCGCCTCCCTCTCTGCCCTTCTCGTCCACTACTACCCCCTCGCCGGCCGCCTCATCATGGCGGAGCCTGAGACGGCAATCCCTCGCTTGGAGGTGGATTGCGACGGGCAGGGCGCCGTCATGGCGGAGGCGACGATTGCAGGGGTGAGTGCGGAGGAGGCGTTGGAGGGGTGCTCGCGGCCGAACAAGACGTGGAGGAAGCTGCTCTACCGACCGGACCCTAATTCCACCTTCCTAGGGGTTCCTCCTCTCGTCATTCAGGTCGCTCACTCCTTTTCAATTTAATCAACTAATTAGTAATCAACAAAGACAACATATATACTTCAATTTCAATATATTGATTTTAATCAGTGAATGTTTCTATCGCATTTTCGACTTAATTTTAAGTTTAATACTTTAATTATAATGTAGACGACATATCAAATTGAAAAATTAATCCATGCATATAGTAAGATATATAAGAATATATAGATTCTATATGTTTGGAATTTGAGGCCGGTTGAGTGGTTTACGACGTAGATGGTTGATATATATATTTATATTGCAAAAGATTAGATTCTGGATTAGATTAGACTAGATTAGATTAGATTCTAGATTAGACTAGATAAATTAAGATTAGATTAGATAACTCTGTACGCTCCTTTCGGTGAGGGCGGATAAAGTGGCCTTTTAGTTCGATGACTAGTATAGTGCTAGCTCTTTCTTTAGCTAGAAATCTAGAATGCTAGCTACATCCTTCCGGCTAGATACATATGTGTACATCAGTACATGCATATACATATATATATGTAATGTATATGTAATGTACCTGTAATGTATGTATAGTATATGACATTGACATACATATGTTAATTAATGGACACACCACATAACGCACTAACGGCTATGAGATCGATGCTTGCTTGCATTAGCATTAGCATTAGCATATATTCATAAAGTGCATGCATGTTTTACATAAGATAAGATAATATATGGTTAATTATCTATTGTATCCTTTTCACCGCCCAATGCTCCTCCACCAAGCGCAAAGTTTCTTTGATGCATGCATGCGCGTCTACATTCTATTTTGCTTTTGCTTCTTAATTACAATTATTTTACACTGAGATCAATTCATTAATTAATTATTGCTTGGTCATTGAGGACGATCACTTCACCCTTTTCTTTTATTATCACAAACTTACCACTTTTATATATCTTGATTGACATAATTAATTCATTTCACTGTTGATCGGTCAAACATTATAGATTAATTTTGAACTGTAAAGTTCAATGATATCTGACCGTGTATCAAATACCTTGTACATTGAAAACAAAACAAAAAAAAAAAAAAAAGGAAAGAAATAACTGGGCTTAATAATTGATTACCTAGGTTGCCACTCATGTACCTATGTAAATATAGGTGACTCATTTATCATGTGGAGGGATGATCCTTTGCACCGGCATCAACCATTGCCTCTGCGATGGCGTCGGCACCTCCCAATTCCTCCACGCCTGGGCTCACGCCACCTCCAACCCCATGTCGATGTCTTCTTCTCAGCCCCTAATCACCCCGTTCCCGTTCCATGACCGAGCCATGCTGAGACCACGAGAGCCGCCCCAAATCAACTTCCCTCACCCTGAGTTCCATGGCAGCGATCCATCTTCCACGCCGCTGCCATCCCTCGACCAATTCCTCCTCTCCCAGCCCCTAACACCGGTCTCCCTCGCCTTCACCTCTTCGCACATCCTCCACTTGAAAAAACAATGCACCCCCTCCATCAAATGCACCTCATTCGAGATGCTCGCCGTGCACATCTGGCGTGCCTGGGCTAAGTCTCTAGAACTCCCTTCTACCCTCCAAATCAAGCTTCTTTTTTCCGTCAACGTGCGCAACAAAATTAAGCCAAATCTACCCCAAGGCTTCTATGGAAATGGTTTTGTGCTCGGCTGTGCTGAGACGCCGGTCGACCAGTTACTTGCATCTAGCCCATATTATGGAATCAGGCTAGTGCAGATAGCAAAGCAATCGTTAAATGACAGTTATGTCAGGTCGGTTATTGACTTGCTAGAGGAGACGAGGTCTGTGCCGGACATGTCGGCTAGCTTGGTTATTTCAGCATGGTCTCGGCTCGGGTTGGAGGATTTGGATTTCGGGTCAGGAAAGCCGGTTCACATGGGACCTCTGACAAGCGAAATATATTGTGTGTTTGCACCGGTGGTGGGTGATTCAGGTGGCACTAATGTGATCATCTCGATCCCGCAAGGGGCCGCCGAGAGGTTCCAGAATTATTGCATCAAAGGATTTGAATTAAGAGAGGAGAAGGGTGACATTGATGGGGTGAATAATGGTGGAGAGAGATATTGTGAGATAGCGGTTTAAACTTGGAATTATTGCTGAACTTGTGCTAATTTCTTTCAAGTTTCCTCTCAAATAAAATTAATTTATATATGTACTTGTAGTAATTAATTAATTAATTAATTAATAGGTCTTGGATCTAGCTAAATTATATATTGTGGTGAGAGGTGAGCGAGCACCACATTTCTAATTTTTCTTCGACTGCAATTGTATATATTATTATTATTATTCTTTCACTTGATGACATATATAACTGTTCAGAGTTAGTTGGAGTAAAAAGTACTGTTCAAATTAAGTTTAGATGAGAAATATATGAAGATGGATATAAAGTTAATGAAGAAAAGATGAATTATTAATTTAGTACTAGCCTACTAGGAATAGGAAGGGAGTTGATTAAGCCGATTAATTATTTCTTAAAGACAGGCCGGCCGGAGACCAAATAAGAAACTAGTGGAAAGCCCAAGTTAGCTAGGAAACTGATACCTCTGCTTGCTGCTTGCTGCTTGCTGCTTGCTGCTTGCTGCGAAGCATTAATTATTTGTACAAGTTCATAAACAATTAAGTTGTGAAAATGGCCGGGGCTAGGCCTGGCGGATTTTTAATTAATGGAATGGGCCTCCATTAACATTTATGAATTCACAAAAGTAACTTCTATATCCGGATGCATCGACATCGTCAATTCTTCGTCTCATCTCTCTTCCACTAGTCTTTTTATTAATTGCTTTTGATTCAATTCTTCTATATCCGGATTTATAAAAGCTTTTTATACCTGACTCGTTGCATCATCCATTATAAAAAGTTCATATTTTATAGCGGGCCAAACAACCATCCACCTTAATAGATTAAAATTATAAATATATATGGTTATATATATATATATATAGAGTTGTACTAAAATACTTTATAAAGCACCAACATGCATATACTTTAGGCTCGCATCTCGAGATATAAAGTGCAAATAACCGATCAAGACCGTTGAAAATGTTCTTCATACTAAAAAAAATTTGGAGATCAAATTTACATTTTTTTAATTTTTTTTTACTATTTTATCGGATGGATGCAAAGTTGGTTAAATTGAAGGTTTGTAAATCGTTAGATTAATGAATTTTCCCCATACCCGATAAAATAGTAAAAAATTTCCAAAAAAATATGAAATTTGGTCTCCAAATAGATATTAATATAGAGAACATTTTCAACGGTCTTGATCAGCCGTTTGCACTTTGTATCTCGAGATATGAGCCTAAAGTATTTGAATGTTGGTGCTTTATAAAGTATTTTAGCACAACTCTCTCTCTCTCTATATATATATATATATAGATATGTTACAGTGCTATGCAAAGTAAAAAGAGTGTTTTACTTCGGCATAAAAAATCATACACCGACAACTCAAATGACTGATCTAAGTTGGTCAACACAATTAAGACATAAAATCTCCTACTAAACCAATTTTGAGCGCATTTGAAGTTTTGTAGCTATGTTTTTTGAATTTTTGAAAA
>CAXKVX010000798.1:0-45590 GCA_964058865.1 Eleocharis quinqueflora
AGTTGTTATATATGTCAAAAATGCATAATTATTTTTAGTACAAAATAACATACATATTGATTCGTCTGACATGCTTAACGATCAGATATCGATGCAGTTAATGACGAGGAATTGTCGAAATATTTTCTTTTATGATTATATGCCCTTAATTCTATTTTTGTTTGACCCTGAAAAAATAAAAATTAAATTCATGATCTTGAATTGAAAAGTTTGATAGCTATGGTTCTATTTTTCTGCGTTCATATTCAGACTAAGTGCATGTGTTCACGATACAAAATCAAACGACAAAAATATTTAATAAAATGGTTCAGTATTAATTAGAATAAATTTTAACTTTATATCAAATTCACAATTGATCACTATTTTGTTTAGTCATGGAACTTTGATAAATCTCAAAATTTCGTCAATGTCTCATTATTTTCATCAAAACTTTAAGAAAAAATGAGTTGAAATACTTTTTTTCTAAGTTTTTCAAAATAATTAATATCTCAAATATAGTTGTTTTTAGGGGCAATATCAATATTATATTTTTTTTATGAAAAACAATGAGGGAGTGACTAAATTTGAAGTTTTATCAAAGTCTAGTGACTGAAACTAGAGCAAGGCTAAAATAATATACATATGACATCCCTTTTAGCTCAATAAATTAAGATTTAAGTTGCTCAATAAATTCTTTATATCAAAAAATTGTTGGAAATCAAATTTCGTGATTTTAGAGCTTTCTTGTTATTTTTTAAATATTATTTCGCTGCATCCCAGAAAATGATATTTTTTTAAAAACAACCTAAGAAATAGCAAGAAAGCTCTAAAAATCAAGAAATTTGATTTCCTATAATATTTTGATCTGAAGAATTTATTGAGCAACTTAAATCTTAATTTATTGAGCTATATATACATATATATATGACGGAATAAAGTGTCATGTGTATATTATTTTAACCTTGCTCCTAAAACTATATAATTTAAAGTGACCAAATGTGAATTTGATACAATTTTAGTACCTTTTAGAAAATTTACATGTGATGATTATTAATAAGGATCTAAAAACCATTAGAAAAACCAAGAAATATTTATTTATTTTGAATCTCGCTTGAAAAAAATATTCCTACAAGAAACAACGACCGATTCTTTCAACCTCTAATGTTGTTTGATTTCATTATTTTTATTTCGTTGTTAACAAAAAAGTTTATTTTATTTCGAAATATTCAAACCTTTTTAACTTAAAAAATATTATTTGTGTTAAAAAATGAAGCTGTTGAAAATAACTATCACATAGACATAGAACCGATTTTTTTAATAATAACAAAAATAAATTAGAAAAACTCTAGAATGACAAAATTTTCAATCTTTTTTTATCAAAAAGATATTTTTGCTGATAGCACAGTAGACAGAATTAATTTTACTAGACGGAATTAATTGTGCTGAGCGGAATTATAAAAACAAGTCTTTGATTTGCAAACATTTTGAACAAAAAGTTGAAGCGGACAAAATGATTGGTCAAGAATCAAACTGTTGGTGGGTGCGCCTCTTTTTTTTATTAAAAGTATGAAATAATTTAATTCGAGTTGTTAATAATTAGATATATTTTTTAATAATTTCAGTTGTTTTTTTTGTCCGAACAATAGTTAGTATTATTTTCATCCGGCTATAGATATTCTAGTATATTTTCATAACGTCGAGTTTGATTTGTGATCGGAAAAACGAACAATACAAAATTGATTCTGACGCAAATTCATAATAAACTATTAATTGAGACATAAATTGAAGAGGAGCTAAATTTGAGATCCACATTCCTCCGATTGCAAATCAGATTCGACACCGTCAAAATAGACTCGAATGTCTACAAGTGGATGGCTTGCGACACGATAAAAAGAAGCTAATTACGATCTCGACGAGCGTAGCCAAAATTTGTAAAAAAAATACACTAATCATACTTAATATTTTTTTACAACAACTTCGGCTACGCTCGTCTGGATCGTAATTGTTGGATCAAACATTCCTTGAGTTTGTTGATTTGCAAAACTATTTGAATTTTACCATTTCTTGTGTTTTAAAAATATTTGTAGGGGCATGTAAGCAAAAGCATAAAGAAGCACAAGAAATGATAAATGATGACATAAGAGCAAGATTAGAAGATCAAAATCAAGATGAAGAATTGCTTAGGTTAATTAGAATTTAGTTTGTTCATATTTGGGATTAAAAAGAGCAAGGAATCCAAACCAAACCTGACTGAAACATGGCTGAAACCACACCGCAGCCCTCTAGAGTTATAACGCTAGAGGGAGGCGTTATAACACAATCTGTAAATTCAGCCAAATTGTTCTCCAGATTAATTCTTGTTCAGCCAGAAAATCTGGGTGTAGCGTTATAACGCTAGGGTAAATTTCAGAAATGAAATCTTGGGCCAAAAACATCTAGATTAATTCGTTATAACGCCTTTATAACACTAGAACAAAGGTCCAACGGTAAAATCCTTTGTCCTGACCTGACATTGCATTATAACTACAATTTATGCATAATCTAGCGTTATAACGCTATACAAAAGTTGCAGAATTGAATTCCAACGGTCAATATTTTGTCCTCACTTAGATAGCGTTATAACGCTACAATTTGTATAGAGATAGCGTTATAATGCTAGACCTCACAGAATTACTTTTTGGCCAGATTTGAACACTTATTTAAACCCTTCTTCTCCAACAATTAAATAGTTGTTGTTTCATTCAATTAATACCATTTCCAGCAACCATTGTTTTGCTCTTTGAGCTTTAGTTCCATAGTCAAATTCTTTCTCTATTTCCAAGTTTAAATTAGCTAAATCAAATATAGGAATTATTGAGAGTTTGTTTGAGTGGTTGTCTTATCATTTCTATCATCTATTCTTTGTGTGTTGTAACTGTGTCTTGAGCTCCATCGATGTGTGTAAGAGAGCTCAAGATAGTTGGCTTGATCTTCACCGGTGTACATGTGTAAGTGATGTTAAGTTGGCAAATGGGTAGTTAGGTTAATCTCTACCGGTGTGTGTAAAAGAGATTAGTTTAACACCTTGTGTTAGGGATGGTGCTCCACCGGTGTGTGTAAGTGAGCCCAATTCCGAAGTTGTACATTGAACAAGTTATTTGTTTAGTAGAGCGGACCTGACTTGTTACCGCAAGAAGCGAGGGTGCCGGGGACTCGGAGACGTAGGCGGCCAAGGGCAGAACTCCTTCAACATATTGAGCATTTATTTTCCCTATGTTTATTTACATTTACTCAATTTACTTAGTTTGATTGCTTGATTTGTTGATTGTAAATTAAGTAATATTAATTGAAGTGTTAAAATTGATAGGGTGTATTGAATTGGTTAACTAGTGATTGAATTGCTTGGATTGTCGTTTGGCCATAATTAGTGAAATAGCAATTAGGTCCCTATTTGGGTAAATCGAACGAAATTAGTTCAACACCTAGGCGCCTAGGTGTACAGTGATTAGTTTTTTTTATCATCGCAAGTCATCCAGCTGTAGATATTCGAGTCTACTTTCAACACGTCGAGTCTAATTTGTGGTCGGAGAAACAAGCGATTCAAAATTGATTTTGATGCAAACTCGTGGTAAAAATTACTAATTAAGACATAAGTTGAAGATGAAGCCAAATTTGAGATGCACATTCCTCCGATCGCAAATCAGGCTCAACGCCATCAAAGTAGACTCGGATATCTACATCTGGATGGCTTGCAACAATAAAGAAAACTAATTACGGTCTCGGCGAGTATAGCCGAAGTTATTGTAAAAAATATTAAGTATGATTTGTGTATTTTTTTTTTACAAACTTCGGCTATGCTCATCGAGACCATAATTAGTTTCTTATTATCGTCGCAAGTCTTTCAACTGTGGATATTTGAGTCTACTTCTATTACATTGAATTAATTTGATTTGCAATCAGAGGAGGAATGTGAAAATGTAAAGTAAATAGTTTATAGAAGAATGCTATTTTAGAAGAACGGTGTAAAAGTTCCATTCTTTATTGTTTTGAAATGTGAAAATATTGTTTGACAAATTATTGATTAGAAAGAAGGATAATGTTTCGTAGATATCACATTTGATATCAACTATTGATATCAATTTTATTATGCACATTTAGTTGAGTTATAATGCATTATTTGAGTTATTATTGTAGAAGAACAATCTGCAGATCAACTGGACACCTCCGGCTCAGTTGATAATGGAGACAGCAACAAGACTACTTCAGGAAGTTAGTTGTAGTGCTTCAGTTAGTTAAACTGTTCAGTGTTTCAGTTAGTTACGATTAGCTGATTAGCTGTGATTGCTTTCTGTTAAGATTAGCTATTAATGAGCTGTCATCATTGTGAATGCTTATAAATAATCATGTGCACTCTTAAGTCAAGTGTGGAAAAACGTAATGAAAGAAATTACATTCTTCTGCCTTCTTTTATAATTCCTTTATGGTATCAGAGCCAAAACAGCTCACGCTTGATACAACCTCTCTAATGGCGAATTCTTCTCCTTTCGCTTCGACTATCATCTCTTCATCTTCTAATCCTATCCACTTCTCTCATCAAATCCATACCCCTCTCACTCATGATAACTTTCTCCTCTGGAAAACTCAGATTTTACCAGTTCTTCGTGGCCATGGTCTCTACGGTTTTCTTGATGGATCGATGCCACCTCCGGCTTAGTTCGTCACAACCACTGAAGGTCAGGTTATCAATCCTAATTATGTCACCTGGCACAAGCAAGATCAGTTGATTCTTGCGTGGATTTTCAGCTCAATCTCGCCTTCTCTTCTTGCACAAGTAGTACGATGTGAGACAGCAGCATCAATGTGGTCCACACCGAATCACATCCACTCCTCTCAGTCTCTTGCCAAAATCCTCAATCTGAAGTTGCAGTTGCAGATCTCCAAGAAAGGAGGCTCTACATGCGCTCAGTTTCTTCAACACATGGAATCTTTGGCAGATCGACTTCGTAGCATTGGATCTGATGTCTCAGATCATGATTTGGTACTATACACTCTGCAAGGCTTGGGATCTGAGTATGAAAGTTTTGTCACATCCATTTCAATGAGGTATGCTTATCCTTCGATGCTTGAATTGAGCAATTTGCTTCTTGCACATGAAGCAAGAATTCTCACTAACCTCAGATCATCATCTACGACTACTGTACACCTCACTACCAAATCATCTGATTCTACTTCTTCACAAGGTGATTCTGCTGCCTATTATGCCAATTCCCATTTTACCCCTCAAGATCAAGGTCCACCAAAAAGGAACCAGTACTATAACAATAGGGGTAAATCTGGTAATAATAGAGGCAGAGGTAGGGGATCTAATAGAGGAAGAGGCAGGGGCAATTCCGCTACTTCTCAGAATGCTTCTTCCAGTCAAGATCAGTCTCAATGCCAGATTTGTCACAAGTGGGGCCACTGCGCAAAATGCTTTATCAACTCATTCCTTCTTCTTCTCATCATGCTTTCCAAGCCTCTCATCAGTCACCTGACATTTGGCATCTCAGCTGGCACACTGCTCACATACTGTAGTAGATCAATTGAAGAAGGCACAAGCTATTTCAATAAGGCCTTCTTCCTCCTTTTCTTTTTGTGCAAGCTGTAGTAAGGCAAAGGCTCATAAGCTGCCCTTCTCTCATTCTCTGTCAGTTGCAACTAAACCTTTAAAGGTTGTCCATTCAGACTTATGGGGACCTGCCCTTGTGATTTCAAATAAAGGAAATAGGTATTATGTTGCATTTATTGATGAGTTCACTAGGTTCACTTGGCTGTATCCATATGCTGCAAAGTCTGATGTTGCTATTGTTTTTGAGCATTTTAAAACAAGAGTTGAGAACTTGTTGTCTGCTAGCATAAAAAAAATTTCAGTGTAATGGTGGTATCAAATTTAAACCATTGATGAGAAAGCATCCTCAGATTACCTTTCAAGTCTCCTGCCCTTATACCCCTGAGCAAAATGGGTTGGCAGAGAGAAAACATCGGCATATAGTTGAGTTAGGTCTTGCCAACATGTTTCATTCCTCAATTCCACTTCAATTTTGGGATTTGATCTTTGAAAGTGTAGTGTATGTCATCAACCGACTACCATCTCATTCTACAGGCTCTACATCTCCTTTCGAAAAACTTTTTAACCAAAAACCGGATTACTCTATGTTACATGCCCTTGGATGCACCTGTTTTCCACTTCTCAGACCCTATACCAAACATAAGCTTGAGCTAAGATCTGAAGTTTGTGTTTTTCTGGGCTATTCGACAATTCACAAGGGCTATTACTGCTATGATCCTTCTTCCAATAGGTTGTATGTTTCCAGGCATGTAACATTCAATGAACTTGAGTTTCCTTCCATTAAGGCATCTCAAACCATAACTTCATCTGACATCCTTTCTCAAACCACACCCTCTGCTCCTTTAGTGGTTCTGCACTCACTTCATCCTACCCAACAACATTCTCCACGCAAAAATACTACAGAAGAATCTCTGCCTTCAACTGCTCCTCAACAATCTCCACAACCTATATTGTCTCTTGAAAATACACCTTCTCCTCAACAACCTGTGCAAGCTGACCAAACACCACCTCCTCAACCATCACATCCCATGGTTACAAGGACACAAACAAACTCCTTGAAACCTAGAACTTATCCTGATCATCATGTCTATGCTACTGAGCTATCATCTGACAAGCTTGAACCTACTTGCTTTAGTCAGGCTTCAAAAGATGCTCATTGGAGAAATGCCATGGCATCTGAGCTCACAGCTCTTGCTCAAAACAGTACATGGGATCTTGTGCCAGTCAAACCAGATACTCATGTGATTGATTGCAAATGGGTGTTCAAATTGAAGCTTAGAGCAAATGGGACAGTAGAGAGACACAAAGCTCAATTGGTAGCCAAGGGCTATAATCAACAAGAGGGTTTGGACTATACTGAAACCTTCAGTCCAGTAGTGAAGCCAGTAACAATCAGGGTTGTTCTTACACTGGCATTATCTCAAAAATGGCCAATTCAACAATTAGATGTAAATAATGCCTTTTTACATGGTGATCTTCAAGAGACCGACCTCCACGCTTTGTGGACCCTCTCTATCCTGATCATGTGTGTAAATTGAAGAAAGCCCTCTATAGTTTAAAACAGGCTCCAAGAGCCTGGTTCTCAAAACTGAAAAATTTTCTTCTGTCCCTCAATTTCATCTCAGCACATTCTGATCAGTCATTGTTTGTTTACAAACACAACACCACCCTTGTCTATGTGTTAGTGTATGTAGATGACATTTTGCTAACAGGAAATAGCTCTTCTGCTATACAAATCCTGATGGACAAACTGAATCAGCAATTTCCATAAAGAATCTTGGAATTTTGAATTATTTCTTGGGCATAGAAGTAAATCATCTCTTTTCTGGCCTACATCTCTCTCAAACTAGATATTTGATGAGCATTCTAGAGAGAGCCTCTATGTCAAATACAAAACCCTGTAACACACCTATGCAAACTGGTGTACAAGTTTTCAAGCATGCTGGCACATTGATGGAAAATCCACATTTGTATAGATCAATAGTGGTGTCATTGCAATATGCAACAATAACACGACCTGGCCTAACCTTTGCAGTCAACAAGGCTTCACAATTCATGCAAGCACCCACTGATGGACATTGGAAGGTGGTAAAAAGGATTCTCAGATATGTGCAAGGTTCTCTGACTCATGGTTTAACCTTCAGTATATCTCCAAATCATTCTATTCATGCCTATTGTGACGTTGATTGGGCTGGATGCCCCGATGATAGGCGCTCAACAACAGGTTTTGCAATCTTCTTTGGTGCCAATTTGATTTCATGGTCTTCCAAAAAGCAATCGACAGTGGCTCGATCTTCAACTGAAGCAGAATACAGAAGTATGGCTGTTACTGCGAGTGAATTTCTTTGGATTGATTCCTTGCTTCAAGAGCTACATGCTGTTCCTCCTCAATCACCTACTATGTAGTGTGACAATCTTGGTGCGACATTTCTAGCTTCAAATCCTGTTTACCATGCTCGGGCCAAGCATATCGAATTTGATTTTCATTTCGTTCGAGAGAAGGTTGCAAGCAAGAAGCTTCAAGTCAAGTTTATTTGCTCAGCTGATCAGATTGGTGATTTCTTCACCAAAAGTCTTGCTACTGCTTGATTTTCTCTTCTTCATGACAAGCTCCATGTGTTCAAAAACCCGTCTTGCTTGAGGGGGCCTGTAGAAGAACACTTTGCGGATCAACTGGACACCTCCGGCTCAGTTGATAATGGAGACATCAACAAAACTACTTTAGGAAGTTAGTTGTAGTGCTTCAGTTAGTTAAACTGTTCAGTGTTTCAGTTAGTTACGATTAGCTGATTAGCTGTGATTGCTTTCTGTTAGGATTAGCTATTAATGAGCTGTCATCATTGTGAACGCTTATAAATAAGCATGTGCACTCTTGAGTCAAGTGTGGAAAAACGTAATGAAAGAAATAACATTCTTCTGCCTTCTTTTATAATTCCTTTAATTATGCATGTTATATCATAACTATTTCAGTTCAAAAAATAACATGTATAACTATTTTATTACTGTAAATAACATGCAAAATAACTCAAATAATGCGCACGATAACTCAACTAAAAGTGCATAATAAAATCGACAACATGTATAACTATTTAATTACAAAAAATAACATGCATAATAACTCAATTAATGTGCATGATAACTCAAATAAAAATGCATAATAAAATCGATATCAATAGTTGATATCAAATATGATATCTACGTGTCAGCTTCCTAAAAAGAATACTATTACATATGAAATAATTTGACTTACTCCGTTGTACCAGTACCACCCTTCCTGTAGAATATCATAATAACATTTTATATACGCTATTTCGCTTCTCTTTTCTCCGTTTGACAACCACTTTCTAACAAAATAACACGCTACTTTGTGATAGAACATTATAAAATATATTGTCAAACACACCTGTGTTACGAAATAGTTTGCTAGTGGGACACCATTTGGACTTTTTTTTTCAAAACATGAACCATTTCAGGGGATTTGGATGTTTGCAAAGGTCAGTACATAATAAAAAGTTCAGATTACAACTTAAATTTTCTTTCATCATTTGATAAAATGTATTTATGGAAGACATTTAGTTTCTTAATAAAAATAGTTGATTAATCGTCAACTGACCTTAAGAATATAAATATAAATAAACGAGGGGTGCTTTTGCTCGTCATGAAAAATCATCAAATTCACATATACAGAAAATGATAAAAATTACTGGTCTTATAAAGATAAAAAAAAGTATCAATATACGACATCATCAGAGGAAATTAAGAACCATCAACCCCATCTTATGGTTATTTACTGGATGATCATTAGCAATTATCAATCAAGAAAAAATACAGCATGGGAGCTGATACGTAGATACCATATTTGATACCGACTATTCATATCAATTTTATTATGCACTTTTAGTTGAGTTATCGTGCACATTATTTAAGTTATTATGCATGTTATTTTTTTGTAATGAAATAATTATACATATTATTTTTTGTACTGAAATAATTATGATATAACATGCATAATAATTCAAATAATGTGCCACGATAACTCAACTAAAAATTTATATATAGCTCCAGAACATACTGAACATTATCCATACATCATATCTGTAAAAGTGATGAAAAACATAGACGTATGTGACTATCTGGGCTTAAAAACTAATATAATATATGGGCTTTGTTGAAACAACTGTTAAATAAGGCCCATAATAAAACTGTGATGTAGCCCATGTAGGTAATTCTGTCCGGATAATGAAGATTTGTGTCCGGCTTAGGAGAGGTGGTGGTGCACTGGTGCAGCATCCTTTTTCCAATTAATAACTAAGCGTAGATGAAACCAACATTTGTATGTAGTGTAGAACTTCAGTGATATAATATAATAAAGTATGAGCAAATAGTATTGGTTCAATCTTTTCATTTTCTCGTTATGAAAACTAAGCATAGAGTTGTATACACGATCTAATTCATTTTGATATAGTGGAGGTCCACTGTAAGACGGACCTATTCTGCTGTAGCGCAATAGCGCTACACAGATTGTACGATCTGGATTGATCGTTCAATCGCGATGGATCGCCAGCAATGAAATTCGGAGGAGTTTTAAGTATAAACACGAATCTTGATGCATAAAAAAAGATCGGATGAGAGCATGCATGGAACCAATTAACATGAGGTCATGACTTGTGATGTTATCTGTCAATTTAATCTCAACCAATTATTTTCATGCACTCAATACTTTATAATTGGTACATCCATTTATTAGTAAGACAAATTTCATCAAGGTAATCTTGCTCATAATTTATTTATATAGGAGAAACAGAATACCAGAATAAATTGAAATTATGAAATTGTTGCATCCATTTCATTTATATATCCCATTTACAATTCAAAACTTGAACAAATAGAGTTCTCATTCACAAGAAATTAAAAGCAGAAGAATTTAACAAAAACCCTCAAATGAAAGCACCTCTTTACAAAGTTGACCCCTTTACAAATCAATTGATCAACATATCAACTTAAAGCGAACACAACAAGCAATTCAAATTCTCATTTCTTTGCACACTAGAAATCAATCCACACTAACCATCACCCAAGAAAATAACTCCAAATAAACTTATTAGGAAAAACAAAAATAATAAAGAAAAAGCTACAAACCCAATTTATTATCTTCTTGTGCTTCCCTGATCAGGTTTTTGCATGATGGTTTCAAACGCACCGGCAAGTGCCAACACCTTGTTCTTCCTCTTCTCCATTAGCTTGATCTTTGTTTCTTCAATTACATCATTGCTAACTGCCCCCTCTCTTCTTGTGGCAATAGCATCGGGTTTCCTAATGGTTGCTTTTTCTTTCTTCGGCTCCGAAACAATGGTACTAACTGCCATTTCTTCGACCTTAGGAGTCTCAAGTACAACTTCCTCTTTCTTCTCCTCAGTTTTGGCGGCAACTGGTTTCTCTTCTACTTTAGGTGCCTCCTCAACGGAACCACCATTCTCTTCTGCTTTAGGAGTTTCTTCCTTTGTCTCAGGCTCCTCTGCCAGCTTCTCTTCTTCAATCTTATCTTGTGTCTCAACCTCTTCTTTTGGAGCCTCAACGTTTTCAGCAATTGTAATCTCTTTCTTTTCTGACTCCTTTGACTCTTCCTTGGTCTCTTCTTCAGCACTGACAACTGCTACTTCTAGCTCTTTCGCCAATTCTGTAACAGTTTCCTCAGGTTTCACAGTCTCTTTCTCTTCTACAATGGAGACATTCTCGGGCTGTTGCGGCAATTCCTCAACTGCATCCAGTGATTCAACTTCTGGTGCCTCCTGCTTCTCAACAATCACTTCAATCTCTGTTTCTTTTGGGATTTCCTTCACATCTTCCTCCATTACGGGTTCTTCTTCTCGGCACTCCTCAATGATTTTAAAACTACTTACCCCTTTAGGACTCTCATCAACCACAATAACATCCGTTTCCACAATATAGTTTTCTATAATCTCTTCATGCACATTGTCTTCAATTTTCTCAATGTAACATGGTTCTTCTTGCCCAACTTGAGGAGTTGTCGACTGGACCAAATTTTGAGGTGCATGAGGAGTTATCTCAACAGGGTCTGGTAAATGCTCGGTGAAATTGTCTTCAATAGAACAGATACTCACAGTGTCTTTTTCTTTCTTGTTTACAACCCCCATTTTTTTCAGCACACTGTTACTTCTGGCAAAATTCCTGCTTCCTTCCTTCTTTTTCGGCAAGGTTGCTGGACTTCTTGGCCTCATAGGGGTGCCACTGCTACTACCACTGCCTTTACTAATATTAATACCAGCACTGGTACTGGTCTTTCTTTCTGGATTTTTAACTTTCATCGCATTTGTGGCTCTAGTCAATATACCTTTCAGTGAAAGCGAACCCTTGCTCGATGAAGATGGGTTCTTGTGGTGTTGGGTGTTTATACCCATGGAAGAAGGTGGTATAAATGGTGGTTTATCGATTGACCTCCTAGGCTGGTGCGTGTTGGTGTTGCCATGATGCAGAACTGAGCTAACAGTTGGTCTGAGATATGATTTGGTTGGTTTGTCACCAGAGGTTGATCGACGATCTGGGGAGCTTGGTGGACCTGGTGCACGAGGGGACCTCCCATGGATGCTGTCAGGGGTGCATGGACGACGAGGTGTCGAGGGAGTGGCCATGTGGCTGATCGACTTTCTAGGTGTAGACATGGTAGTAGTCTGCATGGCAAACATACTTGTCAGTAATTAAAGATTAAAACTATCATAAAGCAAATGACAATAAGCATATACTTACTAGAATTTTTTTTTTGCAAATGATTGTATTTCATGTAATAGTATTAAGACTAAAACTAAAAGGTACTTCTAAATGAAACAATTTAGCAAGCAACCATGTTTAGTTAAGATAATGAACCAAACTATTTTCATATATTTATTTACAAAAAGTCATCATTAGAGTCAATCTTAGAAGTCAAAATGTTAATCTCCTGAACGTTCTATCCAGTATGCATGCAATGGGGAAAATGGGAAAAAATCACCCAAAAGAGAGGAAAATAATGTTTTTGCTATAAAAAATATATATCCTTGATAATCAACAGTAACTAAATGATATCTAGTTAACGATTTTGACAAAATTATTAGGCACTTTTGGGTGCCTTTTCTTTTCTTTTATGTGGTTTCCAAAAAAGCTTCTACAGAACTTGCATAACGCGAGCAAATAAAACAGATTGTTTTTTTTATTTAAATAACTCACGATTATGAAGGGTAATAATACACTCACATTCAAAATAAAACTTGTCTTTCAACCTCATGTTGTTTCAATCTTTGAGTAATATCAACAGAAAGATATGCATACTATATATTTACCATTAGAAATCTTATAAAATTTAAAATGACAAATACTTGAAATCCAGACAGGATAACAAAGACCTGCATTTTATTTGAAATGCATCGGTTTCTTCAGGCCAATTAACTTCATCAGAAAATAGAAGACAGTAACAGAAAAGTTCTTTCCAAAAATAAGAAATTGAGAAACATAGATAATAGAAGACATCTAAAAATAATCTAAATTTGGGACATACCTTGAATTATACAATTACTTCATATTATACGAGTCTCTTTTGTTCCAAGCTTATCTCCGATTGTACAAAGAAAGGGAAAGGCATGGAAGAGGAGAAATTGCTTTGTCAATTTTACGAGGTGGCTGCCACGCCTAGGAGAGAAAGAGAGAGAGAAAGAGGAACCAATTAAAAAGTCCTAAAACAGAGAGGCGATACAACCCAAAGTATAATAAAATTGGAGGAAACTGAATAATCTCTCTAATAAAATTTGGTGGAAATGGACCGTGTCAATTGCCTGAGTTGGTTGGAATGCTTTCCTAAACGGTTTTGTTTTGGTGTGCTAAGATTAGGACATCATGTACCAAATTGGGTTTTTGGATTTTCCATGGTTGAGATCAATCCAACAATTTCTGCTTTTGGTAACTATATATGGTGCGTTGTTTTGGTGATTATTATTAGATTCATTTCTGGTTAACTCGGTTGAGATTGGATGTTTTAATTTGTAGTTTTCTACTTGCAGGTTCTCTGAATACAGAGGTAAGGTCTAGCAACTTATTATTTTAAGTGCTGTATTTTCGTTTGTATCATGAATGTTAAAATTCATGGTAATTTTTAAAGTTATTTCAGTTAACTATCATTTAAGTTACTATATCATTTGTCAAACTTGACCATGCATGTTAAACTTTTTTTTATATATACAAGGAAATCCGTTATTATTTAATATTTATTATTTTTTAAATGTCTTTTGCGGAATAATGTGCTCACTGATTTGAACTCATAATTTTTTGAAAGTCATTTAATTAATTATCTGAGCTATTAGACCATTTGCTTGATCATGTTAATTAATAGAATGTGTAGAAGCATCAAAACACAAACAACTGGATACATCCAGTAGTGTTCAGAATGGAGGCGCAACAACTTGCCGTTAGATTAGTTAGTTACATGAGCTATAGTTTGTTTTCATTAGCTAGATTAGTTACAGCTAAGTGTACAATTGAAACAGAATGTAATTAATGAACGAGGGCTATAAATATAGATCCAAAGTGTAATTGAAGGTGGAAGAATAAAATTCTTTTTCTCAAATTCTATTTTACTTCATGGTATCATAGCATGTAAAAGAGCTAACGCTCTCTTTCCTTCTTCCCAAATCAAGAAATCAAATCTATAGCTTCCAACAAAATCATGACTGAAGCTTTGTCTCTTCCCTCTACCTTCCCAACACAATTCACACACCAAATCAGCACAAGCCTCTCCAACGACAATTATATGCTCTGAAAATCTCAGATCATCCCAGTCCTCACGGACATGGTCTCATCTCGTTTATTTCTGAGAAAGCTGCTCCTCCAGAAGAATTCATCACTAGCACTACTGGAGCGTCTATGCTCAATCCAGAATTTAACAAATGACAAAAGCATGATCAATTAATTCTTGCTTGGTTGTTCAACTCACTTTCTCCTCAAATTCTTGCTCAAGTACTCAACTGTGAAACTTCTTCACAACTATGGCAACGCTTGCAACCGATTTACAACTCTCAATCTCTTTCAAAGATTCTTGAATTGAAGCTTAAACTACAAACCATCAAGAAAGGAGGTGATTCATGTGCTTAGTACCTTCACAAGTTTCAAGCAGTTGCAGATCAACACAGAAGCAAGATATGGTATTGTTCACACTCCAAGGCCTAGGCTCTGAGTATGAAAGCTTTGTGACAGCCATCATCATGAGACAAGGTCTCCCCTCCATGACTGAGCTTTATAGCCTACTTTTGTCGCATGAAGCACGTATTCTCACAACTCATCATACCTCTCCTCCTCAGGTTCAATCAACACTGATCAATTTCAACCAAATCAAGTTCATGCCACTCGACAGTTTTCTACATCTAGCCAGTATCAACGAAGAGAAAGAGGTAGGAACTTCAACAGAGGAAGATGTCGTGGTAGAAACTTCATGAATCCTAAAGAGGATATACAGTGTCAGATTTGTCTCGGATGGGACCACTTAGCACTCAAGTGATATCGTTGTTTTGACATAACATTTACTGTTCCAATCACCTCTTCTCAGCCTCACCAGGCACTAATTATTGAACATGTTGCCTCCTCTCCTTCTGAGGCATGGTTCTTGATTCTAGTGCTACAACACATGTAACACCAAATATCAACTGCCTTACTTCTCAGCAGCCCTATCCTGGATCTGACAAAGTCTTCACAGGAAATGGTTCAAATTTGTGTATATCCCATACTAATACTTCATCAATTCAAGTAAATGGTGAATCAATAGTCCTGAACAATGTCTTGTAAAATCAAAATTTCCAATGTATTTTTCGTTATACTTGCATTTGCAGCTTGCTTGACGATATGTAATTAGAGCTGTCAACGAACACGTTTTAACGTTTCGTTGTGCCATGACGCAACGTTAAAAACAAGAGATTTTTGTTGTGTTTGTTAAACGCAACGTAAGGCGTAAATAGTTTTGGTTGCGTCCAGTTAAACGCAACGTAAACACAAATGGTCACTTTCGTTGCGTTTATTTCGTCTTACGTTTAGAATTCTACGAGTATGAAATAATTTAGAGTGCAGAGTAGAAATATTAGTATTCTGTAAAGACTTAAATGATTTTGCAGATGGAGATGACTAAGAATGACTTTTACATTTACATGCACATAAGCGAATTTATTCTCTCTTCTTGATTGAATACAACATAAAAATATTATTTAATGATCCAAACCCAATCACAACATTAGTTCTTGCAAAATTGGCCTGACTTGACAAACTTTTCTAATTTTAGAATCAGTGGGATATAAAGTGGGTAGGACGTGAAATATATGAAGAGATTTGTACCGAATTCCATCATATAATAAATTCCTCATAGTATATTTTAAAGATGTATGCAATTTATTCATAGCTCCTTATTATTTTTACAAATTCGTAAGTTTTATGTAATGGAATGTTAGTAATTTTCAGAGTTTTCCTCTAATTTTGTGTTTTGTTGTGCACTGTTAGTAGCAAGTTAGACGTTAAAAAAAATTCAATGTTTTAACTTTTTTTACGTTTAACGAAATGCAAACGTAAACAGAAGAATTTTTTTTCTTACGTTTATTAGACGCAAAGTAAGATGAAAAAAAATATTTGCGTGATCGTTTTGTGCGTTTGAGAGCGCTACATGTAGTCCACGGTTAAGCTAAGTCTAAGATAATCTTTAGTTCTTTACCTTATTTTCAGGAATATGCTATGTTTGAGCATAAATAGCTATGAATGAATGGGCTTCAATCAGAGTCCACATTAGCCCATAACATTCTGAAATGAATACATAATTTTATTTCATGAATGAAGGCAATATATTTGGGTTAGAACGGAGTTCTAGAAAGACCAATTAAATAAAATAAAGAACACCAATACTCCAATAACATTAAGTCAAACAGAAACTTCTATTGGAATCTTCTCCCTTTTTTTTTGACAAAAATATTGTAGTAGTTTGCTGTTTGCATCAGCCTATTGGGGAATCCGTTCATTGATTCTTCACCAAGACACTAATCATATCCCCGTGCAAACATGTATATATCTATGAAACGGGTGGACAAACACGACCAATTCATAACTCGCTATATTAATAGCCACATATTTATGAACATCCCAACTGGGAAAAACGATAGCTCCTTTTCATTTTAGTTAGTTTTAAATAGCAACAAGTCCCAATGTTTCGAAAGAAGCAGAGATCCGAGAGAATGGCGAAGCAAGCGAAATCGTCGGCGGCGGTAGTAGTCGTCGGCGGAGGAGTCGCCGGAGCATTTGTCTCCAAGTCCTTGCAATCTCGTGCCCATGTCGTACTCATTGAACCGTACGCTCTCACTTTTCTCTTTTGAGAAGATGCTTATATGAAATTTGTTTCTTGCATAGCACTTCTAATTAACTGTTGTTTAAGTAGTGATCTTTCTGAAAGTTACCAAATTCTTGTTTGAATTATGTAACGACATGACAAGTTGACACTTGTTGCTACCACATGATCAGCAAACGTTGGTTGGTATGACAAGTTATATCTGGTAACAGTTCATACAAAAAACAATCTCACACTGGATTTAAGAAAAGTATCACATGGAGGTTTACTATATTCACAATTTTTTTAATGGCTGTAGGAAAGACTATTTAGAGATCCCCTATGCTGAACTAAGATGCAAAGTAGAACCATCGTTTGCTGAGAGGTCACTCATAAAGCACACAGATTATCTTCCAGAAGTGCACATTATCAATTCCCGTGCAACTGGAGTTACTGAAAAGGAAGTTCTAACCGAAGATGGTGGCTCGGTACCTTATGACTATCTAGTCATTGCAACTGGACATGTAGATTTAGGGGCAAAAATTCGAGATGATAGGCTTGAGGAATTCAAACAAGGTATCAGTATTTGAGCATTGAGTTGTTCTGCCACAAAAGTCAGATCACATACTAGCATAATCTTAGACGCCAGTATGGGTTAAGTTGACCAAATAGGCTGGTAATTGCCCAATTGAAGGGATGTTAGGTTCAATTGGGAAGAATTGCAAACTAAATTTAAACTTGGCCCCAAGATAAAACCTTTTTGCCAACTTGAAGAAGTTAATATTTCGTAATTTTAGAATATCACTATGAATTTTTTATACTTGTTAGAGGAATATAATCCCATAATACCTGTAAAAAATTTTTGCTTGCACAGATAAGCAAAAGATAGAATCCTCCCAATCGATTCTGATTGTTGGAGGTGGGCCTGTTGGCGTTGAGCTGGCAGGAGAGATCGTTACTGACTATCCTGGCAAAAAGGTCACTCTGGTCCACAAAGGCTCAAGACTGCTTGAATTCGTTGGGCTCAAAGCCTCGAAAAAAGCACTAGATTGGCTAATCTCTAAAAACGTAGATGTTCTTTTGAACCAAACCGTTGATGTAAGAAGCCTGGAGGCATCAGATGGAACATATCCAATCTCGAGTGGCGAAAAAATTGCTGCAGATTGCCATTTTGTGTGTGTGGGAAAGCCGATTGGGTCTGGTTGGCTGAATGATTCAGCTTTGAAGGAAGCTTTGGATCCTAAGGGACGGTTGATGGTGGATAAATATTTGCGGGTTAGAGGGTCTGAAACAGTTTTTGCGGCAGGAGATATTACTGATATCCCGGTAAGTCTGCAATTTTGTTGCGGTTGGTTTCTTATTTTTCAGGGTCATATGTTGTTGGAAACTAACAGATCAGCAACAGCTTTAGTCCCAACAAGTTGAGGTAGGTTAGAGATTAAACCCAAAATGGAGTTCGACTGGGTTTCAGTTCCATGAGAATGTCTTAATTTCCACATTGGCTCATCAAGCCTATCACAACCCTTCTGTTTGAAAATAACAGATGATATAACTTATTTTTTTCATAACAATTTAGCTTTTAAATTAGTTTCATTGAAAGAGTATATTCTACTAAGTGTTAACTTGTGACAAATTTAACCTCAAATTTAGTAAACCAGTAACTGTTATCAGCCATATATAACTAGAAATCCAAAATCAAGCCGAGTGAAATTAATCTGTTGGTTGTATTTTTATAATTAAAATCTGAAGACATGGCTAAGATTATTTTGACTAAAGGCACGTATATACTTTCCGTCTTTCTTTGCTTGATGGCTATTAAACTAGAGTAATCTGATTTACAACCAGGGTTGTTGCAATGTAAACTTTGCAGAACTGCTAGATGTTAGATGTAAGTACAACTCAGTTCCATAATTCCTGTTATCTTTTTTCTCATTTAAACTAATAACAGGAAATAAAGCAAGGGTATCTTGCTCAAGAACATGCAATGGTGATAGCTAAGAACATCGAGCTTCTCATTAATGGATCTAACGGGACCACATTAGCCATGTATAAGGCCAAGTCTTCTGCCCCAGCACTTGTTTCTTTGGGAAGAAATAGCGGGGTGGCACAACTTCCGTGCTTCACAATCAGTGGTTGGTTGCCGGGTTTCATTAAATCTAGGGATCTCTTTATTGGAAAAGTTAGAAAAGAAATGGGCCTGAAAGCATAATATTGGAAATTAGCCAACGGGTGTCCTGTGAAATGATTTTGAATGTAACAACTTTTCATTCTATTTATGCCTGTTGCATCTTGTCTGTATTTCTCAGTTATTAAATTATAATACTAAATAAGTATGGCACTCAACAACTTATCCATACATGATGGCATGTTTACTTCTCCTTTTAATTGTTTTATGGATCTTTTTTAAATTACTGTTTCTGTCCGAGACTGGTTTTTATACAGGTCTCAGAGTACCAGTATATACTAAAACCACTTAATTGTTGGTTTGGTGCTGCGCCAACATGATACCAGTGTTTCTGGTACTAACATTAATCAATGTCGTCTGGTCTTTTACCAGAACCCAGTTTGAATTCCCTAATGTTCACCATTCTAACTCTGAGTTATGCCTTCATGCTGAGCAGCAGAGCAATCATTCATTTAAACATTAGAGTTACGCCAGCTACGGTTTTCAACATATCATTATCGCTTTTGCGAACAAGCGAATTTGATCAGCATAACAAAAAGACATCAAAAGTTGCAAAAGTTTAAGAAGTTGAATAAAATTGTACATCATCTTATCATTTAAACATATAGCAAATCAGAATGGTTTGTTATGAAAACTAATACCCTACAATGGTTTAAAATTGATGGGTGGACATTGATTAATTGATTACCAAATGATTTTAAAATGCATCAAATTAGCATAAACCACAGCAAAATCACATTTCTATTTAGCGATTGAACCGAACATACAACCAAATATGATGCTGTCCTAGATCAATTACTATCTACCAGCATCTTTAGCCATATAATACTTCCTACATATTGGCATACTTGAATATAAATTACACACTAAAGCTCACTGTTGCAACCGTTCGAACAAATCTGAAGCTAAAAAATCAAATTGAACTGAACTACAATCAACTGAGTTCCAAATACCGGCGGGCCATGGGATGTTGCACTTCTGACAAGCGGGACGCATCGAGCATCTCCACCAGTTCCCCATCAACCATTAGACATACAACATCTGCAATACGCTGTATCTGCTTCACACTGTGTGATACTATTATTGTTGTCAGATCCTGGGTTTTTTTCAACCTTACAATTGCCTCCTCGATATTTTGGGTTGAGATCGGGTCCAATGCACTCGTCGGCTCATCCAACAGAAGCACCTTTATAACAAGAAAATTTTGGTCTGAGTCATCTAGCTTTAGAAATATGTGTAAATTTTACAGTCAGAAAAGAATCATTTTATAACTTAATATCCCATTAATTTCAAACGTAAATCTGTACATGAATTACTCTGCTGTATTGCCTTATTAATATTATGTCAATCATTTAAATACAATCTACATTTGAAACGAATGGGAACTAACCATTCTTTGGTAATACCAAAATTTCACTTCGCAATTAACTTGCCAACTTATATTTACAAAACAGTCAGAACTTATATCCCTGTTAATTTATTGTAGAGATGTGCACCTCAGGGTTATTGGCAAGGGTGCGGGCCAGGGCCACACGTTGGGCCTGGCCCACAGAAAGCTCAGAAGCGGGCCTAGAAGCGAGAGATGGATCCAAATCCGATAAGCTCAGAAGCTTTTGCACCTCAGCATCTGTCAGCTTTTTACCTCTTAATTGGGGCCCAAATCGCACGTTGTCTGCCACAGTTCCTGATTAATTAATAAATCCAAATGAATGAAACAAAAGCAACTCAATTTTGTTAGTTCACGAAAGCACAATTTTTTAATCTGAAGAGACATTTTGGTTAGGTGATAATGTGATATAGATACACGCTATTAGCTCTCTCTAAAAAAAAAGATATACGCTATTAAGTTTGAATTAATTGGAACGCATTGTTTTAACAAAAGAGTAATTAATTCTAGTGCAAGTTCGACTGTCATGATATATTCGCCGAATATCTTAATAACTTTTTTGAGATATATAATGGAAAGCATCGTATATTTACATAACTTTTCTCAGATATATAATGGAAAGCATTTTAAATTTACCTATTTATAACGGACTCTTCAATCAAGTTTCAGATCTGTAACCTATCACACGGAGAACCTATTACGTCAAGTTCAATTCTCTGTCTTAAGGTTAAGGGACCTGTTTCTTTTGAAGAAAGTTTATTCCCAAAAAAATGTCAAATATCATTGGAACAAGTGAAAGATCTTTATAAAAAGTGAAATTATTATTCTTCCCATAATTTGGTGGAAGAGTTCCTCTTCCGAAAGAAGATTCAAAATTCCTATCAAATAAGGACATTGCTATCTTTCATATATTATAAAAATATTTTTTATAATGTGAACATTTTCTTCTTCTAGATGTGACCTTTCCCATGCCAGTTGCACCATGCAAACGTCCGTCCATTTTCCCCCTTTATTTTACTTTTCTGACACAAAAACATTTTCTGTTGCAATTTTCTGATTTTGCTTCAATGAACATGTATTTAATTTTAAATAATTAATACAAATGACAAAACAGTTACAACTATTTGGATTTCTAACAATAGCTTCCTTGAAAGTGTCAATATTCCTTTCAAAAAAAAGAAAAAGAAAGTGTCAATATGTAAATAAAGATGGATCACTTTATAATGGTTATGCTGATATTGAAAATAATTTACAGGTATTGTGTAGAGAGTAACAATCAAATTTAGAAAAAAAAAAAGAATTAATTGGTGATCAATCATGAATCATTTATCTCATATTATTGAAATATTAAGTTACTTGATAAACGCTGAATGAAGCACATGGAGTCCTCATTCTTTGTAGTCTTTAGACACGATAATATGTAAATTAATGAGATGTCTGCGACTATGTGCGGATTCAACGAAACAACCTCATATGTTACAAATTGAAATATAATAAATATCACTATACAATAAAAATCAACAAATTTAACTATTACATGTGAAGTGATTCATGTTCAACTTCATAAATAAGCAAAAAAAATGCTAATATACAATTTTGTCTAACTAATCCAGAAATGCCTTTTGAGATTTTATTTCAATATGGCCATATGAGTTCTAGACTTCTAGTCCAGTTAACCTGAGGTTAATCAAATGATATGACTCTAATTCATTTTTTGTTTGATTATTAGTTGATATTATTATTCTGAACCTTATCAGTCGTTGTCTTACTCTGTCAGTGTGAGAAATATGTTTAATTGAATGAAGGTAGAGAACACCTTGTCAAAAAAAAAAATATTAAAGTATGTCGGCTCGATTTATCGTTATCAATTTGATTTAATTTTGTAGGTTTTATTATATTTATTTATATTTGATTTTTTAATACGTAAATCATACTCTTTAATTACTATGATATTCAATATTTTGACGAAATTTATACTCATATAAGTAATCAGTGCGACAGTGTCTACCCCTGATCATAATTCTGAATTCGCCACTGTATGTTAGGTTTCTAGCTCAGTAATCGTGCTTTGGGTTTTCAATTCAATCGTTTCTCTGCTGTCATGAATATAATGTGTTATGTTACATTTAAAACTATTTTTAAGATTTTGAAAATAAATAATGCATATTACTGTCTTCATTATTACTTGCCTGTTAACAGCTGCCAAAATGATTCTCTAATTCTTCCAAATTATAATGCTATATACTTTTTTTTTTATTTAGACAAAGGCCCTCTTTATAATAGAGGGTTCATCACCTACAATTCTTGTAAGGTACTATATACAATTCTTTTAAGGTACTTTATACAATTAATCCTCTAATTCTTTAGCGTAGAACTACATTTTTTTTTATGTTGTGGAAGGCTTTTAATCCTCTTGAATGTGCCAAGGAGGCTTTGGAACATTGTGGCTTAATTTTTTTTAAATCCCGTTCTAATTAAATTTAAGCTATTAGATACGAAAATTTGGAATTAACAACAAAATTAATATATTTTTTTGTATGACATCACAAGTTAGAACCTGGATTTTGATTTTCTTGCGAATAATTAAATTGACTTGCTTACTTGTCAACTTTATTTGAAAATGAAGAGCTGTGTTCTGCTTGTAAAAAATGAAATACAATAATAATTATTGAAAAATTCTGCTATGAATTAATTAACTTGAATTGCACTATTATTAGTGACAATAAAAAAATATTCTAAAAATAGGTTTGATGAAAACTTTAATCCATAAAAAAATAAAAAACTACTCATAACAATATCTTTATCAATCTATAATTCCGGAGTGATCATTATTACACAAGTCAAACCAAACAATTCATCTCATGGAGGAACTCTGTAACATTGACTGAAATGATTTCCTACAAAATTTCAATTAATCTCAACAATATAAATTTCAACACAAATGATATAGAAATGAATCTATTGATCAAAATAGTTCACTTGATTGGAAAATTTGTCAAATATTTCCTCTTTTACCCAATTTACACTTCATCCTTACAACAAGAGTTTGAATAATCTCCTGGAGAGTACCAAAACAAGGGGGGAATAAAGAAAAAAATAAAAAAAAGTTCGGAGCATAAATTAGTCTAGTGATTAAAAGCAACTTTTCGTGTGGGGTGCGGATTGGAAACTCGGTGGAAAGCAAAATGCTACAAAGGACTTTACGTCAAATTAGATTTGAATGAAAAAAACTCTCATATATTTCACCAAAAAAAAATTGCGAGTGCAAATGAATCATATATTGTCCACCGTAGTGGCGGAGCTACATTGGTGAGAGTGGAATTAAATGACCCTACTGAAATTTGCTAATTCTATATATAATTATGTAAATTTAAACTATTTTTTTTATAAATAATTCTTTAAATATAATTAATTGACACCACATTAATTTCAGTCTACTTCCGCCACTGATCCACTAGAATTGAATTTGGATATATGTCTAATATAGATATACCGATAAGAGTGAGGTCATGGTGCTTTTCACAAAGTATTATTTACACAATACTTGACTTTCATATCTTCAATTTTAAAGTTCAAACTATCGATTCAAACCGTTGAAACTTATCCCCACATTAAAAAATCTCCTTGAATATTTAATTTTATAATTTTTTTTAGAGATGTGAAAATCATTCATATTGAATAATTCAGTAATTGTTAGATTAGCCAACTTTAAATCCTTTAAAAAAAAAAAAATTCTAAAAAATATAACTCGGTTTTCAAAGAGATTTTAATATGGAAGTCACATTTAACGGTTTGGATCGATTAATTTGGACTTAAGTTGAAAATATAGATGCGAATATCGTGTGAGTGGTGTTTTGTGAAGTACCATAGCTAATTATCTATATATATCGCCCCTAAAAATATAAGATAATCATAATATTATTAATATAAAAAATATATATGTATTCATATTCATATTGTATTTTTTTAGTATTTATTTTGTATATGTATTCGTTTAGTATCTTATTTATATTCGTATCCAAAATTAGAAAATTATAGTAATACAATTTAACTAATATCTGTTGGTGTTTTATATGCGATTTCAACCCTTCAAAATGTCAGATTTGGTTGCATTTCAAATATGGAATCCTAGATGGTTTAAAAGTTGACACATCATCTATAGAAAATTTTTGGAACTCTTTTACAGTTTGGAATGAAAAACAATTTCAAAAATGGAGAGCTTAATTTGCTGCTGGTATATGGATAATTTGGGTTGAAAGAAATAATATAATTTTTCAATCAAAACAAATGAGAAATTCATACACATTATACAAAATAATATGCAATTTGCATAATTTTTGGACAGGAGGTCCCATACAGATTATAAGTGTTAACAGGATTGTAGCACTTCAAAGGGAAACCATTCTTGAGATTCAAGATATGGAGGATAGAGAGAGTGCTGAAGGACAGCAGGAGACAATATCGACGGATGAAGACCTTCTGGATTGAAGAAGGAAAGTTGAGGCTGTTTGAAAGGATTATTTGGATGTGTGTAGTTTTGATATGATTTTGAGGGGTTATCATGTACATAGGAGTATGTTTTTTTGTTGAAAGGTGGGGACCTTTTGATTTTGGGTAGAGAAATAAGAAGTATGCAAGAGAAGAGTATTACTTCAGTTTTTTTTCTTCGGTACCGAGCAATGGTACCGAAATCATTTTGGGGGTTGTAGTTTTTTCAAGGTGTTAGACAAAGGGTTAAAAGGTTTTTAGAAGGTTTAAGTATAAAAAACATGTAAATAATCTCAACAGAAAAGATATATGTCTCATATATCTTTTAGTCTGTTGAAACTTTGTTTGTATTGTGCTTTCTTTTAATGAAAGATTGGCTCCCTGACTTGGGGTAGCTATTATTCAAAAAAAAAACCCTTCAAAATGTAATTCTCTTCCATCATTAATTCACATCCCATTTTTAGTTTGAAGGAGGGTTAATTAAATTTTCCCATCAGAAGATCATCTTATGACTTCCACCATTAATTCATTTCTATTTCAAAGACGACTTTTCATTTATTTCGTCAATTTGTTCTCCTTATTCAAGGCAATTATGCAAATAACCCGATAGGAGAATGTTCTGTAGATATCACATTTGATACCAACTATCGATATCAATTTTATTATGCACATTATTTGAGTTATCGTGCACATTATTTGAATTATTATGCATGTTATATCATAATTATTTTCAGTACAAAAAATAACATGTATAACTATTTAATTACAAAAAATAACATGCATAATAACTCAAATAATGTGAATGATAACTCAACTAAAGGTGCATAACAAAATCAATAATATGTATAACTATTTCATTATAAAAAATAACATGCATAATAATTCAGATAATGTGTACGATAACTCAACTAAAGATGCATAACAAAATTGATATCAATAGTCGATATCAAATATGATATCTAGATATCAGCTCCCATAACGATATTCTGTCTTTTTCAATTTTCTTGTCAAATACATAAGAGGCAAACATAAGTTCCAAAGAAAACACAAATAGAAAACTGACCATCAAACATGGCTGGTAATTGAAATAGCATGCCGACCTTGTTGGAGTTCAAACCTAAAGAGTAAATGAAGCAAAACTCTTCTTCACTTAATTACAAATAACCTAAAGTCTAATAAAGTTTCTCAACTCATCTAATAAAGAAATTTTCAGCTAGAAAGAAGAATTAAAACTAGAGTTTTGAGATGTAGAATTAAAGAGATGGTGTAAATGAACTTGTAACTCTAGACCTCCATTGTGTGTTATAAAAGGAGAGGTTTGTCATCTCATTTGTATTAAGCAAAAGCAAAAGTAAGAGAAGCCAAAGAGCAAAAAAGAAAGAGTTAGCGGTAGCTAAAGAGAGAGAAAGATTAGAGAGAGTTGAGAAGTGTGAGGTTTGTGAGAGTTCTAAATAAAGAGTTGTAATCTTGTTTATATTTTGAGTGATAATAAAAATACTTATTTGAGTGTTTATCTCGTGTCTAAACTCCACACCTTACCGCTCTCCTATTCTTACCCACCTCCTACAAATTGGTATCAGAGCGAAAGTTCGATCCACATACCCGAAAAAATGGCCTCAAATTTATTGTTCCCCCAAATACCGAAACTTACCACAGAAAATTTCGAGAGATGGAAGATACAAATGAAAGCTCTTCTCGGAAGTCAAGACCTATGGGAGATAGCAACAAATGGCTACACCGATGCTACTCAAGTAGAGTTTGACGCATATACGCCTGAGAGAAAGGCTGAATTGCGTGATGAAAGAAAGAAGGATCGTAAGGCATTATTTCTCCTATATCAAGGTCTAGACGAGGCGACATTCGAGAAAGTTGCAGAAGCAACATCGAGTAAGCAAGCATGGGATACACTTAGCACAATTTTCGCTGGTGTAGATCGAGTGAAGAGGATCCGACTCCAAACATTACGGGTTGAATTCGAGGCAGCTCAAATGAAGGACGAGGAGTCGATTTCCGACTACTTCTCACGACTACTTGTCATCATCAACAACATGAAGCGAAATGGTGAGCAACTTGCTGATATACGGGTGATGGAGAAGGCATTAAGATCTCTACATCCAAAGTTCGAGCATGTAGTCGTTGCAATTGAAGAGTCGAAGAATTTGGATGAGCTAACAATTGAAGAGCTCATTGGGTCCTTACAAGTACACGAGCAACGAATTCAAAAGAATAAAACATCTTCGACAACAACGAATTTGGAGCAAGCATTAGAGTCAAACTTGACTCTAACAAATCAAGGAGGTCGAAGTGGTGGTAATCGAGACCGTGGCAGAGGTAGGGGGCGCAACAATTACAACAAGAATGACGAAGGTCAGGAGACACATGACAACCGCGGTAGAGGACGCGGTAGAGGCAGATATGGACGTGGTCGAGGAGGTCGAGGAGTGCAGTGCTATAATTGTCATAAATATGGACATTATGCATCTGATTGTAGAAGCAAGCCAGCTGGACAAGTGGAGCAGTCGAATTTTGCAGAAGCATCGACTCAACAAGATCCAACATTGCTCTTAGCCCGAGATGAAGCACAAGAGCAACATGACATGTGGTATCTAGACTCAGGAGCGAGCAATCACATGTGCGGCAAAAGGGAGTTGTTCTCAAGCATGGAGGAGATACAAGGAAATGTTAGTCTTGGTGACTCCACCAAACTCGCGGTGCAAGGTAAAGGCACTATCAACATTTTACGAAAAGATGGCAAAACGGCGTATACCACCAATGTGTATTATGTCCCCAATATGAAAAGTAATATTTTGAGCATCAGACAACTTCTTGAAAGAGGGTACATAATTCACATAGAAGGTAGATCTCTTGTTCTTCATGATGCAAAGGGACAATTGGTCGCTAAGGTGACTATGTCAAATAATAGAATGTTTCCTATACAACTCAATACGTTCGTGGGAACATGTCTATTGGCGAAAGACAGTGAGTCATGGAGGTGGCACCTACGTTATGGACACCTCAATTTTGGTGGACTTCAACTCCTTCGAAAAGCGGGCATGGTGCATGGTTTGCCCAAAATACAGAAGCCCGATCATGTGTGTGAGGTGTGCACACTTGGCAAGCAACATCGGCTTCCATTTTCGAAAGGCCAATCATGGAGAGCGAAACAACCGCTACAGCTGATTCACACAGATATATGTGGGCCATTGGTGCCAGTATCACATGGAGGTAACAAATACTTTATCACCTTCATTGATGATTTCAGTAGAAAGACATGGGTATATTTCTTGAAAGAGAAGTCAGCAGCTTTTGAAGTGTTTAAAAGTTTCAAGAAACTTGTTGAGAATGAGAGTGGCTACAAGATCAAAACATTGAGGTCTGACAGAGGTGGCAAGTACACGTCCAAGCAGCTTGAAGAATTTTGCAGGTAAGAAGGCATTCTCCAGCAATTCACAACAGCATATACTCCCCAACAGAATGGAGTGGCCGAAAGAAAGAATCGCATTATTCTCGACATGGTGCGAACAATGCTCAAAGAAAGAAGCATGACAAAAGGTTTTTGGGCAGAAGCAGTAGCATGCACGGTGTATCTTCTCAACAGATGTCCGACAAAGAGCGTGAGAAACATGACTCCGCAAGAAGCATGGAGTGGTCACAAGCCGACCGTATCACACCTACGAGTATTTGGGTGTGTGGCATATGCACAAGTCCCAGAAGCTAAAAGAAAGAAGCTTGATGATCATGGCGAGAAGTGCATCTTCATCGGCTATAGTGAAGAATCGAAAGCATACAAGCTCTATAATCCGATAAGCAACAAAGTTGTGGTAAGTCGAGATGTCATCTTCGATGAAAATAAAGCATGGATGAATGTTGAAAGAGAAAAAGGAAAGAAGGTGTTAATAGAGGAGCCTACTGAAGAGCAGCATCAGCAGCAACCACAATTAGAGCAGCCGGACACACCAACTTTTGAATCATCATCATCATCATCCAGTAGTAGCGGGAGTTTCCTACGCAACAAACGAACTAGAAGTCTTAATGATATTTATGCAAGTACACACCAAATTGATGGCGATGAAACCAACCTCTTTTGTCTATATGCCGATACCGAACCGCTTAGTTTCAAAGAGGCTGTGCAGGATAAGAATTGGAAGACAGCCATGAATGAAGAGGTTGAAGCCATTGTGAAGAATGACACCTGGAAGCTAGCCACGCTGCCGGCAAACAAGAAGGCAATTGGTGTCAAATGGGTGTACAAAATCAAGAGAGGTGCTGATGGTTCAATCAACCGTTACAAGGCACGCCTAGTTGCAAAAGGATACAAGCAGAAGCATGGCATTGACTATGATGAAGTCTTTGCGCCCGTAGCACGCCTTGACACAGTAAAGATGCTAATTTCTCTTGCAGCACATCACAATTGGAACCTTCACCAGTTAGATATGAAGTCAGCATTCCTGAATGGTGTTCTTGAAGAAGAGGTCTATGTTGAGCAACCTGAAGGGTTCATTGTTAGAGGAGCTGAGGATAAGGTGTACCGTTTGAAGAAAGCATTGTACGGGCTCAAGCAAGCACCTCGTGCTTGGAATGCACGAATTGATGGATACATGAAGAAAATGGGATTTGTCAAATGCCCATTCGAGCATGCCCTCTACATGAAGAAGAACAAGCATGGAGTTCTAATAGCTTGCATTTATGTTGATGATCTCTTATTTACAGGGAGCAACTCCGACATGTTTCGAGAGTTCAGGCAAGCTATGTTTAAAGAGTTCGAGATGACTGATTGTGGTCTAATGGCCTACTTTCTAGGCATTGAGATAAGGCAGCAGCCAGATGGCATCTTCATCTCACAAAAGAAGTATGCGAAAGAGATACTCGAGAAGTTCAAGATGGCAGATTGCAATCATGTTGGCACGCCAGTCGCAACTAGAACGAAGTTGACAAAAGAAGGTGACGGAAAACATGTAGATCCAACAATCTACAAAAGTATTGTTGGAAGTCTGAGGTACCTTACAATCACAAGACCCGACATTGTGCATGTAGTTGGGCTTGTCAGTAGGTACATGGAAGAGCCAAGAACATCACATTGGTTCGCAGCAAAGCGAATTCTCAGGTACCTCAAAGGGACATTGAATTTTGGCATGTTTTATGCTAAAAATGCTGGAGCTATTTTGTATGGCTACTCAGACAGTGATTGGGGAGGTGATCAAGATGAAAGGAAGAGCACCACTGGACATGTGTTCTTTCTCAGATCCACTGCTTTCATGTGGACTTCGAAGAAACAAAGCATTGTCGCTCTTTCATCGTGCGAAGCTGAGTACGTGGCAGCAACCTCTGGTGCATGTGAAGCTATATGGCTAAGGAATCTCCTGAAGGAGTTAGATCATCTCCAACCCGAGTCGACCGTAATCTACGTCGACAACAAATCCGCAATTCAACTTGCGAAAAATTCGATCATGCATGGGAGGAGCAAACACATTGAGATACGCTTTCACTTCTTGCGAGATCAAGTGAAGCAGAATGTTGTGACATTGGAGTACTGTAGTACCAAAGAGCAAGTCGCTGATATGTTCACAAAGGCTCTCCCAGTTGATGCATTTACAAAGTTCAGAAGTGCGTTAGGCATGCGACAACTTCAGGTTTGAGGGGGCGTTTGTTGGAGTTCAAACCTAAAGAGTAAATGAAGCAAAACTCTTCTTCACTTAATTACAAATAACCTAAAGTCTAATAAAGTTTCTCAACTCATCTAATAAAGAAATTTTTAGCTAGAAAGAAGAATTAAAACTAGAGTTTTGAGATGTAGAATTAAAGAAATGGTGTAAATGAACTTGTAACTCTATACCTCCCTTGTGTGCTATAAAAGGAGAGGTTTGTCATCTCATTTGTATTAAGCAAAAGCAAAAGTAAGAGAAGCCAAAGAGCAAAAAAGAAAGAGTTAGCGGTAGCTAAAGAGAGAAAGAAAGATTAGAGAGAGTTGAGAAGTGAGGTTTGTGAGAGTTCTAAATAAAGAGTTGTAATCTCGGTTATGTTTTGAGTGATAATAAAAATACTTATTTGAGTGTTTATCTCGTGTCTAAACTCCACACCTTACCGCTTTCCTATTCTTACCCACCTCCTACAGACCTTTCTTCTCAAGCTCAGCACATCGATTCGGCATATATCCTGTCCATCCAAAAACACTGATCCCGGCGATGGTTCCCAGAGCCGATTCAATGCCCTGAGAAGCGTCGATTTGTCGCTTCCGCTCGGCCCAATTATCCCCATTATAACCCCTTTCGGCACATCTAAATTTATGCCCTTTAGTATTACTTGATCCCCGTTTGTGTCAGAATTTTTCTTCAATCCACGCACCTGGATTTTTGTCACACTTCCTACAGAAACTGATGGTGTATCGGTGCTGGTTTCTATGTCGACAAGGAGTTGTTGTCGAACTTCATCTGTAATAATTTGGTATCACTGGAAATTAATGAATTGCATGTCCTATATATTCTATGAAGAAAATGTCAAGACCATGTAGTATCTAGCCTTTTTTCAATTATAAAATTGAAAACAGAAATTCATGATTAAAGCTTATAATCATATCTTCACTTTCAGTGAAGAGTTGTGAATGAGAGAAAAAAAGAGAAAGCAGAGAGAATACCTGGAGCTGAACCCATATGTAATTTGCAGAAGAAGCTCTCTTTCTCTTAGTTTCTTTGGTGATGCTATAGAGGAAGCAATTGGAGCAAAGAACTCAAATAATAGAGAGAGAAAAAGGGGAAGGGAAATGTAAAGGGAAAGGGAAAAGGAAAGGGAAAGGGAAAGGGGGAGGGGGTACGTGGGGAGGGTTGAGAGTAGCCAGGAATCCGGACTCTGACATTGACAGAATAGTTGCAAATTTGCCATTGAGTTAGAAAGCACAGGTTCCGTACGGGTGGTGTTATATTTTTATGGGTTTAGTGTAAAAAAAGACATCTTCAAATCTCATAATAAATGTTTTGAAAATAACAAAGGGCGAGTTATGGTGCATGCACATTCATCGTGTTTGTGTATTTGAATTTTTTGATTTGCATCGAGAATCGATTTGTATGAATTTTCATGAATATCAATGCACATCGGAGGATTCAGATGCGCAAGCATGATACATGCACATGCATCATAATTTTGCTCAATAACAAATATCGGAAGTAACATAATTCTTTCTATACAAAAATTGACACTGAGCTAAATATCAATATAAAACTATATCCGAAGCAATTAAATTTGTACCCACTCTAAGTCTATAATAAAATAGAATTAGGTTATGGTACTTACGTAAGCACGAAGCTTTATAGTGCTTACGATCATATCTCACATTTTAAAATGTAAAATTTCAGAGACGAATTTAGGATTTTCGTTAAGGAGGGTTTAAAATTTATGATTGTTTTTCAGAAATGTTCAAGATAATGCATATTTTAAAAAAAAGCCGCATATTCTACGCATATATTCCAAAAAATTGAAATATATGATCAATTTTGAAAAAAAAAAATCGAGGATGCAACTGACCCTCCTAGAACCATATGGCTCCGCCACTGCAAAAGACCGATTTGCACTGTTCTACTTTGAGACCAAAACTTATTTTTTGAATCTTTTTAATATTTTATCAGATGGATACAAAATTGGTTAAATTAGAGGTCTGTAAATCGTTAGAATACTCAATTTCCTATCTATTTGATAAAATAGAAAAATTTCAAAAAAAAAAAAAGAAGAAAAATTTGGTTTTCAAGTAGATTTTAGTATGAACAACATTTTCAATGATTCGAATCATCCATTTGTATTAAACAATTTCTTTGTATTTGTCTATTTAAAAAACAGTCTTGAATTTTACAACAATTTGTTTTTTGAGAAGTTTTACATGCGGCCCACTCGCTCGGTCTCCCTTCTCTTTGTCTATAAAAATCTGTCTTCACCCTCCTTTTCTCCTTGTTATTCTTTGATTGTTTGTACTATACTTTTATTCTTCTTTAAAAGTTTAAGAATCAATGGTACTAATAAAAGTTTAAGGACTAACGTAAATTTTTATAAATAGTTTGACAATCAAAAGTTAATTTTTTCTAAAAATTAAAAAGAGAAATTATGTTGTGTTTGATTTTTTTTTGGGTATTGTCATGGAGCAAATTGGAACGCAAATATTATGATAAAAAATTACCATTAACGACTTTACCTCCATGGTGGTGTTGTTGGTTGGATTCAAATCCTAATCATGCAATACATGATATTTTTCAGCTTAAACTTTTAAAGTTAATTTTTTCCTATGATTAAAAAACGTTTCCCTAGTCATCTTAAATTATTGTGAACGACTAGTATTTTTGAAAAGAAAGACGGAAATAATGTTCAATAATAAAAAATATCAGAACAAAAAGAAAAAAATGTAATTTATCTTGTATTAAAAGAATTAGACAAATAAGCACCAGAAATCATATAAAATGATCAATAATTCAATATACAAGACTCATGTTTAATATATCCTTTTAACAATTTTTATATCCCACGTCACCATGCCGATTTTTTTAATAATGAAAATTAGATTATTTAATTATATTTAAACGAAAAAATTATCTGAAGGTTCCAAAAATGAAAAAGTTCGGTATTGAAAACACCAGTCTTTTTTGTCAAAATCCAGCCTTTGACCTCGTTTAAATTTTGCTCTAAAAACTTTGATTTTGACCTTTGGCCTTTGGCCATTGATTTTATTATTAATAAAAATAATATTAATTTAATTGATGAGTTACGTTATATTTAGATATTTTTTTGTAACAACTTCGGCTACACTCATATCGTAAATAGTTTAGTTCTATCGCCACAAGCCATCGAGATGTAGATATCCAAGTCTACTTGTACCGTGTTGAGTCTGATTTACGATCGGAGAAACAAGCGATTCAAAATTAATACTGACGCAAATTCATGATAAAAATGACTAATTAAGACATAAGTTGAAGATGTAGTCAAATTTGATATGCAAATTCTTCTGATCGCAAATCAGACTCGTCGCAATGAAAGTATACTCAGATATCTACAGCTTCATGACTTGCGACGTCAAAAAAATTAATTACAGTCCTGACGAGGGTAGACGAAGTTGCTGCAAAAAAATAGATAAAAATGCTAATCATACGTAATATTTTTATAGCAACTTCAACTACACTTGTCGATATTGTAATTAATTCTTTTAACGTCGCAATTCATCGAGCTGTAGATATCTGAGTCTACTTCAATGGCTTCGAGTCGGATTTGCAATCAAAGTAATGTACATATCAAATTTGGCTTAATCACTTATGTCTTAATTAATCATTTTTTATCATGAGTTTGGGTCAAAATTAATTTTGAATCGCTCGTTTCGCCGATCACTAATCTGGCTCGACGCAATGGAAGTAGACTCGAATATTTATAGTCCGATAAATTACGACGATAGAAATAAACTATTTATGATTTCGACGAGACATAGCCAAAATTGTTATGAAAAATTACCTAACTATAACCTAACTTATCAATTAAATTAATATTATTTTTATTAATAAAATATTCAATAGACAAAGGCAAAGGCCAAAAGCGAAGTTTTTTAACGCAAAATTTAACAAAGCCGCCAACACCTGCCACCAAAAGGCTAGTGTCGCCAACACTAGTCTTTTCTGTTGTAGAAATTTTTTAGATAATCTTTTCGTCTAAATAGAAATAATTAATTTAATTTCTCTTATTAAAAAGTTCGTGTCACCAAGACTTAACAAACAGTAAAATATGGACGGGCCAAGTTGTTCTCTCGCAAATGAATAACTACTAGAAAAAACACGTGACTCTGCCATTATCAATGCTTTCTTTGTATAAAAGAACAACTTTGCCACTATTTATGACTTTTCTGTAAAAAAAAATTGAACAGTAAAAGTACAGTTCACTTAAACAACAAAAATATTGTTCATTAACACTATATTCTACACTACCAAAGTCTTGGACAATGATATATCAAAAGAGTACCGTATTCTAGATACATCGTTGGTGGCAATGGAATCCTATGCGAAACAAAAATGTTCCGCAGAGAGGAGAACAGTGGATCAAAGTCGTTAGATTGAATCGGACGGCTCAGACTTAATGTCCTTGAAAAAAACGCTAATATAGAGGATTCCAACATTTGCCGCCAAAATCCTTCGTCCCCATTAATCTCCGTTGCAACCCTTTGGCCAAAATCTCCACTGTAACCCTTGGCCAAAATCTCCATTGTAACTTTGGGGCTATTAATAGACAATTACCAAAAGAAAAAAGTGAAACAATGACCTGATTTGCTCTAGAACCTCCAAATTCAATAAATTCCATGATAATGAAGGAACCTCCTCTTCAAACATTGACGGCCCAATTTTTTTGAATGATCACATATAAGAAAAGATACATACTACAAGTACTCTTCAATCAGTATTTAAATAAACCAATAATAAGAATTATATTGTTGCTGCACGGCTGCACCTATTTGTCTTGACAAAGAAGGCACCATTATCTGTATCGTACTCGTTGGCACGATTGAAGCAACCACCACCAACTGGGCTGATGCGAGTCATCTCAGTTGCCTTCTCCTCTGTCAGAATCCAGTCAAGAGTCAGGTCGTCACTTAGGGAAGCCACTGAGACGCACAGAAGAGTGAGCACATGAGGTACATTTACCAGGCAACAAAAGCAAGGAAAAAGAATTCTGAGTTACTGACCCGTTGAGAAGCAATAGGAGTGTCGTCGGGATTTGGGGATAGAAGAGCGGCGAGGCGGGAAGGGGATGGCTGGAGTAGACTGAAGTAGACTCGCTCCTGGCTTCATTTTTCTTCCATCAGAGCTTGTGCTTTTAGTAAATCCTTGGGAGTTGGGAATAGCAATCATGCGAAAGTGTCACTACGTCAGCCTCGCCTCCACGACCCCTCCAGGACGCCTCCACGACGCTCCTCTCTTGCTCGATCAGAAGGAGAGTTGATCAGATCAATTCGTCGATCTCTGTCCCTTGCTCGATTTCTCTATCTCTTTGGCGAAAAGTACGAAGAAAATGAAATAAAGAAACTAAACAGGAGTGAAGAGGACCTAAAGATATTAAAGATTCAATATACACAGCGACATTCAATATAATCCATAGGATGTGATCTAACGACTGTGATTTGATGTTCTCCTCTCGGCGGAACAAAAATGTTCCGTAGAGGATTCGAATTCATCGTTGGTGTATATTGGTCCTTGTATTTCAATATATAATCTGGGTAGTTCTAGTCAAGCCCATTAAAATTCTGCCAGAATTTTAAACTTGAAAGAAGTGTAAAGTTGTCATGATAATATTTTATGGAGCAAACGATCTTTAAGGTTTTTGTGACACGATACTTTATTTAGGTTTTTATGGTTCGCAGAATTTCATATAAAGGCTTCTAAAACTTTAATATTACATATTTAACCACTAAAATCTCATAATTACATATTTAGCCATTTAAAACACAAAATATTTCATACAAAGGCTTCTAAAAGTTCAATATTACATATTTATCCACTCAAATTTCATAATTACATATTTATTCAAGTAAAACACAAAATGTTTTATTATTGTCCAGCATAACTGCAAATTAATAAATTTAATGTAAATTAACAATTAAATCGTAATTACCACTCTAAAACACTAAATGAGGTAGGAAATTCAAAACAGGTCGGATCGGGTCAACGGGTTGGCCGGGCCACGAGTTTGTCGAACCAGGTTTGGGAAGAAGGGTATAATCGTTAACTTCTTTATTTCACACCGCTTCTCCTCTCCTCTATTTAAGTATTTGACAAAATTCGTATGTGTTTGACCCGGCCTGAAAACTCCGAGATCGCGATCTGGCCCGGCTCGACCGAAGGCAAACTCGTGCAAACTCGTCCAAAAAATTCTACAATCGAAGACGGGTAGTGACCATCCTTTTTGGAAAAAACCTGTGTTAAAACTCGTGCGGACACTCTAAAACACTAATAGAGGTAGGGAATTGAAAACATGTCGGGTTGTGTCGGGCCTAACTCGCCCGAGTTGACGGGTTGACCGGGCCAACGGGTTTGCAGGGCCGAGTTTGGACAGGTTGGCCTAGCCGTCGGGTTTGCGGGTCAATTTTAACACAAGTTTTTTCCAAGAAGTATGGTCGCTATCCGTCTTCGACCTTCGCATTTTTTACAGGTCCGCACGGGTTTGCTTCGGGTCGGGCCATCGGGTCGCGGCCTTAGGGTTCAGGCCGGGTCGAGTTTGTATTTAGAAGATTTCAGTGGCTAAATATGTAATATTGAAGTTTTAAAGGCCTTTATATGAAACGTTTTGTGTTTTAAATGGATAAATATGTAATTATGAGATTTCAGTGACTAAATATGTAATATTGAAGTTTTAGAAACTTTTATATGAAATTCTACCTTTATGGTTTGTCTCTGATTTTTTATGATGCGCCATATCTTGGGCTAATAACAGCATCTTGACCCTTTCTTCCTTTCTTTGCTCTTTTTTTTTGTTGTTTTTTTGAAAGATTGGTCCTATACTCTTATATCTGGACCGTCTTTTTCCAGACAGTGGTCCGATTTTTTTTTCTTCATCTTATGTGATGATGGTGAATTTTTGGAAAAAAAAAATACTTGTTCAAAAGATTTGTTGGAGAAACTTTGAAAAAAATAATCGTATTAGAAAATTATACGGTAAATTGAAGGTAATATTATATTTTTACATTATTAAATTGTAAAATTTTTTTTTTTTGAGGAGTAAGACTTTGCCTTGCATGATTTTATTAACCACTAAAAAAAGAGTTATACATGAGAGAAAAGAAAAGAAAAAAATGAGAACAAGCATAGAGAACTAAAGTATTCTAAAATTAAAGATGAAAGATGATCACAAATGCCACCGATCTCTCAAGATTGTGTCGCACTGTGTATTTAGGTCACCCCTCACATTTCGCCGTCATTGTATGCTGAATTCCATGCACATTCTCATTCCAACCCACTTGGTATGTTGCTGCAAGCTTTAGCTGCTACAACTTTCTTCCTTGGTGCAACTTCAGTTTCCTTCTGAAGTCACTGTCGAATTTCCTTGGCAAATGGCACTGGTACCTCAACATGTACCAGTTGTCTTTCTCCTTGACAACAATACCAAATTGCAATATCAGTAGCATCTTACCGTTGCCCGATTCTCCTTGATTTAGAAGAAAAATATTCAAATGGGTTAGATAATCTGATGTACCAAATCGCAGACTGTTTCTATAATACCACTACAATCTGATTAATAATTAATGCTAAGTAGATGCCAAAATCAGCTAACCACGAATGGCAAATGAACTTTACCACTAATACCCAAAAGACAGGTCTTTTCCTTAATTAAAATGTAAAGCTTTACCCACAAATACCATCCATTTTTGTTAACAGCACAACCATGTTTGAAATACCATCCATCTTTGTTTCTGGTTTCAAGCTTGAAATACCATCCATCTTTGTTTCTGGTTTCAAGCAATACTAGTATTTTGAGTTGCAGCAGTACAATTGAAACGTACTGCTACAATTTCCCTAATGTGCTGAGACAAAACTCAATTTGAGCCAGAGGCAAGGTCCTGACTCAACCCTGTTTACAACGACGATTTCCATTAGGTTACTGGCACATACTCGAGCTTTCGACTCGTGCCCAAGTATCCTGTCCATAGGTGATAGTCTTTTTTCTCTTTTATTTTATATGTGAAGCATTGTCGCATTTATAGAGTTGTGTCTAGAATAAATACCCAACTCACACAAAGGAATCAACCACTTGTCACCTGCATTCTGATTGTTCCAATCCCAATTTCACTTGTAACCAGCTTTTCCACTCTACTAGAGAACTGAATGAACTGTTGAAATCCATGCGCTTGGAAATGGAAAACCAAAGCCTTCCTCCTCTATGTCCTAGTGTCCCATTCGATCCGAAGATCCTATGACCAGACCCAACTTCAAAAAAAGACCAATATAGAATTTTCATTCAACTCAAGTAAGAACATTTGAATCAGTAACTCTGTTAGAAAGTGTTTGTGTGAGGTTTTACTTTCCAACAGTTGACTTTTCGTTCGTTCTGCTTGTAACTCAAAGAAGCATCGTCCACGAGCAACCGGAAAAGAGGTTGCTGTTGAATCGCTATCCACGAGCTACTGAAGAAGCTCGCCAGCACCTGATGAGGCCGCTGGAGATTAAGCTCGGCAAAACCATTGTCCGTTGAGAGGTCGTCGCCAAACCTCTGACCACGAGCTATTCAGAAGACTCGCACATAACAATCGATGGAGCTAGAAGCTCGCACCTGACCCTGCCGTTAAATCGATGAGGTCGGTGTCTGGAATCCTTGTTTGCGACAAAAACGCTCGCACAGTTTCCGATGGAACTGCGAGAGGATAGAGGAGAGTAGTGTGAATTGAAAGAGGGAGGGGAGGGGGAGTAGGGAGGCGGGGGAGATCAGCGCCGCCGCCGACCTCCCCACCTAGGGTTAAGGTTTGGGGTTTTTTTTGCTCTCCTCAAGAGTCGCTTTCCTTGTTTTATTTACCATCAACGATTCATCAGGATATTTACTCCACCAATTCAGTACATTGATGCAACATTAACTAATTTTATGAAAAAATTTAAAGCAAACACAAATAGACAACTTTTTTAAATGAAAAAATGATTACATAATAGTTTTGAAGTTTTAAACGAACATCAATTTTGACAAAAAAGTTTCGATATGAGACAACAAGTTCTTCAGATTTTATATAAGATATCTCGTAATGGCTAATTTTGGATGAAAACAATACATCTGAAGCTTTTAATTGAATTTCAAGTTCTCTAATTTTGATGCTTTGAGTATTTTTAAAATTACAAAAAAAAAACATGAGAACTGCATCAAATAATAAAAAAGTTTTTGGACGGCTTATTAGTGCACTCAATTTTTATGGGTGTTCTCTGCATTCATTAATTTGAATCGTTCGATTAGATTTGAACGGTTGACCGTCAATTATATGATTAGAGAGTTTTACATTATAAAATCAGATCCGTTTAAATCTAATTCAACAATTCAGATTAACAGATGGATGCCAAAAGCCCCATGAAAAATGCTTGGTAGAGCAGCAGAAAAGACCATATATGGAGTATGAACATTTTTTCTCTTTTTTGAAGGTCGTGTTGCAGTAACTAATATTAGACTGTCAGTAACAGTACCAGTACATATAACCAGTTAAGCAAGGTCCTGTTGTGAACTTGACCATACCTCAATTGTTTGATATGCACACAATTATTGGTGCAAATCCAATGTTTTATTTTCATTTTGAGTTTTGAGATATGAAGGGGCAATAAGGTGATCACGATCAAGCAGATTATAACCCCTAAACTTGTCTTTCTTATATTTGGTATTGCATATTTAAGCCATACTTATTTTTTTTAACCTTTCGGGTTTTACTGTGGTTCCTCCTTGTTAATTAAGTAACCATATAACAAATTTGTCTCTTCTTATAACGGCATTTCACATGATTAAGAGGTTAACCTTATACGTCAGTTGTGCTTGTTGGAAAAGTTTCTGATTCTAACAAAACCGAAGTCAAACTTATCAACTGCACTTTTGTTCACAAATCATTTATTAAACTGATCTAAACATTATCTACCCCTTAATTTTAGAAGTTCTTCTTCTTTGCTAATTGGTTAAACTAATTCCCATACCAGATTTTGTTAATAATTCACAGTTTGAAGTAATATCCATACCGATTTTGTTAATAATTTACCGGTGACTATTCGCTGCAGAAATTTCGGAGTAAGGCGATTCCTTTTGACCTTCTAATTCTATTAAAAGAATACATCTGCATGTACAGGAACTCTCACCCGCTAAAAAAAGAAAATTCAAATCAGGAGTTAAACGTATGCCTATTTGAGCTTCCTTAAATTTCCAAAGGTCCAATCAGTGATCACCACTAACCCAAATCATGGATTTCTCCAAAAAACCATTTTTGTTGTGTATCGTATCTATCTTTTCATGGTTATCTTTTGTACATGGTGGTAATTTCTACCAAGATGTCGATATTAAATGGGGAGACGGTAGAGGAAAGATTCTTGAAAATGGAAATATGATCTCATTGAGCCTTGATAAGTCTTCTGGTTCTGGTTTCGAGTCCAAAGCCGAGCACCTGTATGGCAAATTTGATATGCAAATTAAGCTTGTACCAGGCAACTCTGCTGGTACAGTCACCACCTTTTATGTAAGCTTCTTCAGATACTATATAGCCAACTGTGTTTCAAACTTCTTATGACATTGCTAGCTAAATTTCAAATATTTGTGAATAACCAAACTACTTATTAAACGGATCAACACGACTCGTATTTTTTCACGGTCATACTAATTAATCAATCTTTTATAACGAATTGATGGTTTTATTATTGTGCTATATTCGTGCAGTTAAGATCAATGGTGCCAAAACATGATGAGATCGATCTAGAGTTTCTGGGAAATGTTAGTGGAAGTCCGTATACTCTACATACAAATGTGTTTACTCAAGCAGCTGGCAATAGAGAGATGCAATACAATCTTTAGTTTGATCCTACAAAGGATTTCCACAACTACACCATCCTCTGGAATGCACAACATGTCATGTAAGTTGAAGCACAACTTTTCCTCATTTTCAACAATTTCTCTGTTATTATTTGCCCTAAAACGTCAGCAACCATGCATTATTGCATATGTTGCTATCAATTAAGAAAGAGCTATCTAATTGACCTCAATCAAAAGAATATGATACCTCAAATAAAGACTACTTTTTTTTTTCCTTCTAAACCTCTTTCCGATTAAATTTTACTGAAATTATCACTGAGAGTTCACCAACGGCTCAACTTTCTTTGTTGTTTTCCTTGTCTTGAATCCTATGAAAATCCCATAAATAATAAAAATTGACATTCTTATAAATGCAAGATATAACGATTCCTCACTTGGCATTTCTCAATTTCATTAGCATCATGGTGGACGGTATCCCGATCAGAGATTTCAAAAACAATGAGAAGAAAGGCGTGCTGTTCCCGACATCTCAACCACTTAGAATGTATGCGAGCTTATGGAACGGCGAGGACTGGGCAACACAAGGCGGACGGGTAAAGACTGACTGGACTAAAGCTCCATTTGTTGCCATGTACAGAAATTACAATGTTGATACGTGTAGTTCGTCTGGCGCCAAGGCGAACTGTCAGAGTAAACCTTGGTGGAATTACAATGTGACCGGAAAAAGTTACCGTATGATGATGTGGGTCCAGCAGAAATCCATGATCTATAATTATTGTACTGATGTCAAGCGTTTTCCGCAAGGCCTGCCTTTGGAGTGCAAGCTAGCTGCCTTGAATAGTTGAATGTAGTAGTTTTTAGATTTTTATTCTGAAGATCTTGTGAGAAAATAAGAAAGAAAAACTGAAAATATGTATTTATTTGATTCACAGAATGTTTTCTTATAAGAGAAAATATATGTCAAGGAAAAGTAATAGTAGTTGCTTGGGGTAAGTACTATTAATTTGTATATATTAATTATAATGTATATGCTTTTTTTTTGCCTTCGTCTTTTATTATTAATTGTTTCTAAGAGTCATCCCATGCAAATGTACTTCTCTTGTTTTTATTAATAGGTGGTCTCGACGCGCTTGGTAAAAGTCAACTGGGTTAATTCAATTAATCATTCATATGTAATTTATATTACAATAACATACAATATGATCATGTCGATCGCCTAATTGTTTAATAAATTAAGGACACCTATTACAATAACATACTTGTTGCAAGTTATTTCAATGCAATATCTACAATTCATGACTAAAAATTCTTTTTTCATACAATTAGAAATCAGGAAACGACAAATCCAAACAACTTTTGGAGCTCTATTCTAATAATTTAAAATGTTCCCTTCACATTATATATAAAATTTTAGGTCTTCTAAATAAAAAGGTACAGAACATTTCAGTCAACTTTCTATTCGTTACAAGCACTTGTATCTTTTAAACAATTCATGAATACGGTACTGTGAGAAGATTACAACAGACTCCTTCGGAGTTGGAATGCATTTTTGTCGATGTTTTTTTTTAATTAGATGATTTTTTTTTTCACATTTTCTTTTTTGTACTAAAGAAAATGAAGTGCTAGAGTAAATTACAAATCCTCCATCTATGTTCAATGTTGATTGCAGTATACGCGATGAAGCAAGCATTTATTTTCCAGATAGTTTTCTTTTCCTGAAACTCATTTTGTACAAGTTCATTTACACTTTAATCAGATATCTGAAGCTCATATACCAAATAGCATTTATTATCAGTGTACTTGATGTTCATTCCACTAACTGTTACAGTAATGATACCATGGTACCACTGGTATCAAGCCACATAGTACAAGCAACATACCGTAAAATCATAAATCATGCGAAGCAGAGGCAGAATGGGGGGTTTAGGGTTACGACTAGATCCTGACGATGGATCGTCCGGAGGAGAGGCGAAACAGATCGACTGGGTCCTGGCGCGTCGACTCGACTCGTGAATCTTATTCGAATACAGCATTAACATATCAGGCGTGGTTCTGTCATCAAGATAAAAATGAGATTTTTTTAATTTTTCCAGAAATTATAAAAAATAGGAGAGTGGCATTTCATAAACTTGATGTTTTTTGTGGCATTTTAGAGAGAAGACATTTTTCGGTGACAAAAACACAATTTTCTTATTTTTGGGTGCAAAAACATGATTTTATTTTTCCCTTGAATTAACTATTAAGCGTGGTTTGAGTTGTTGTTTGAGTGTGGTTTTGAAGTTAAAAGTGGTTAACGAGATGACTTCATGCAGTTGGACTTGCTGTTAAGATATGAGCTTGAACCAGTGCATTCGTTGCATGAGTTTGACAATGACATAAATCATAATTCTATACTATATATAAATTTGTAGATATATATAATTCAGAGAAAGCGTGTGCGATGGATAAGAGAGCATGCATGAATCATCATCAGATTATATTTGTGTTGGCCCTTCTCTATCCCCAAATATATATATGCAATTTAGTTATCAGTTTCTCCTTTCTTTTTTAATTGCAAATATCCGACATTAATTGTGAACACAATAATTGTTTCGGAGTTTACATAAGACACGTAAAAGAAGTAGCAGCCAAAACTGAATGATGGGTACATCGCAGCGGTTGTCTAACATATCCGTTTTGCTCCCAAATTTGAAGAATATTTTCTTTTTCTTTTATTTTTAACTAAAGGGCCCGTTGGGAAATTATCATATATTGTCATTACTAAAATCAAATAGCAATACCTAGAAAAAAAGACAATTAAATCCAATGGCGTGCTGCCTCTTGTCTAACCATCACTGGATCCAGCACCTCTTAGTCATATATAGCCTATTCTAACCAAATATGACCTTTAACCCATTCCACCTTCACAAATTTTCAAAGTTATCTCAATTTAGGTCACAATTAACTCCATAATGCACCACAAAGCACACTATAAATAGTTAAATACTAGACCACTCCATGACTCCATCCACCATTCCACGCACCAAACAAACTCAGTAGTACACACTACAAAATATTGTAAAGTACAATAAACCCCCACTATGATGATCTCTGCGAACAAAGATTGCACATATGTTTTGCTTTTCTCTCTTTTCTTATGTCTGGCAAATGCTAATATGTACCAAGATGTGGATATTACATGGGGAGATGGCCGTGGTAAGATATTGAACAACGTCCAACTTCTCACTCTTTCTATGGACAAGTCGTCGGGTTCCGGGTTTCAGTCGAAGAATCAGTATCTTTTCGGTCAGTTCGACATGCAGATAAAACTCATACCGGGAAACTCTGCTGGAACTGTCACCACCTTCTATGTGCGTTATTACTTTATATCCTTATGTATATATTTTGATTTCTACTAATTACTGAGAATTCATTGCTTATTTAAAGTACTACATATTACATAATGCAGTTGTCATCACAAGGGTCGGCGCATGACGAAATTGATTTTGAATTTCTGGGAAACTCAAGTGGAAACCCGTATAGCATACTAATGTGTACGCATAGGGGAAGGGAGATAGAGAGATGCAATTCAAACTCTGGTTTGATCCAACCAAGGATTTCCACACCTACTCCATCCTCTGGAATCCTAGTCATATTGTGTGAGTCTCTATAAATATATTGTTAATTTTTCTTCTTCACTAAATTTTCTTAATTAGTATTTTGCAGTAGTTTTGTATGTAAAGTTAGGCAATATTTTTTGCAAAACTTCATCCAAACTATCGTCTATCCAAAGCACTGAAATCAAACTATATAATATATATGTTATATACTTGCACTATACAACAGTACTGTTGTCATATTAACTTATATGCATGTAGTTTCTATGTCGATGGAACACCAATAAGAGAGTTCAAGAACAAAGAATCAACCAGTGTGCCGTTCCCGAAAAATCAACAAATGAGAGTATACGCTAGCCTATGGGACGCTGAGGAGTGGGCCACCCAAGGTGGTCGAGTCAAGACCGACTGGTCCCAGGCACCGTTCACTGCCAGTTATCGCAACTTCTCTCCCAACAGATGCACATCGTCAGACATCAATGCTTGTTCAAAGGCGAATGGTGCATGGATGAATCAACAGTTGGATTCAGCCGGGCAACAACTGATGACGTCGG